>JAGDYQ010000047.1:3589179-3674475 GCA_021962125.1 Bulinus truncatus | reverse complement strand
ACGACCCTACAGTTAGACTGTCTCACAATTAACTGTCTCACGACCCTACAGTTAGACAGTCTCACAATTAACTGTCTCACGACCCTACAGTTAGACTGTCTCACAATTAACTGTCTCACGACCCTACAGTTAGACTGTCTCACAATTAACTGTCTCACGACCCTACAGTTAGACAGTCTCACAATTAACTGTCTCACGACCCTACAGTTAGACTGTCTCACAATTAACTGTCTCACGACCCTACAGTTAGACTGTCTCACAACTAACTGTCTCACGGTCTCACGACCCTACAGTTAGACTGTCTCACAATTAACTGTCTCACGACCCTACAGTTAGACTGTCTCACAATTAACTGTCTCACGGTCTCACGACCCTACAGTTAGACAGTCTCACAATTAACTGTCTCACGACCCTACAGTTAGACTGTCTCACAATTAACTGTCTCACGACCCTACAGTTAGACTGTCTCAAAATTAATTGTCTAACGGTCTAACGACCATACAGTTAGACTGTCTCACAATTAACTGTCTCACGACCCTACAGTTAGACTGTCTCACAATTTAACTGTCTCACGGCCCTACAGTTAGACTGTCTCACAATGTAACTGTCGTCTGTCTCACGACCCTACAGTTAGACAGTCTCACAATTAACTGTCTCACGACCCTACAGTTAGACAGTCTCACAATTAACTGTCTCACGGACCCTACAGTTAGACTGTCTCACAATTAACTGTCTCACGTCCCTACAGTTAGACTGTCTCACAATTAATTGTCTAACGGTCTCACGACCATACAGTTAGACAGTCGCACAATTAACTGTCTCACGACCCTACAGTTAGACTGTCTCACAACCCTACAGTTAGACTATCTCACGGCCCTACAGTTAGACTGTCTCACAATTAACTGTCTCACGGCCCTACAGTTAGACTGTCTCAAAATTAACTGTCTAACGGCCCTACAGTTAGACTGTCTCACAATTAACTGTCTCACGGTCTCACGACCCTACAGTTAGACTGTCTCACAATTAACTGTCTCACGACCCTACAGTTAGACTGTCTCACAATTAACTGTCTCACGGTCTCACGACCCTACAGTTAGACAGTCTCACAATTAACTGTCTCACGGCCCTACAGTTAGACTGTCTCACAATTAACTGTCTCACGACCCTACAGTTAGACTGTCTCACAATTAACTGTCTCACGGCCCGACAGTTAGACTGTCTCACAATTAACTGTCTCACGACCCTAAAGTTAGACAGTCTCTCAATTAACTGTCTCACGACCCTACAGTTAGACTGTCTCACAATTAACTGTCTCACGGCCCTACAGTTAGACAGTCTCACAATTAACTGTCTCACGACCCTACAGTTAGACTGTCTCACAATTAACTGTCTCACGGCCCTAAAGTTAGACAGTCTCACAATTAACTGTCTCACGGCCCTACAGTTAGACAGTCTCAAAATTAACTGTCTCACGACCCTACAGTTAGACTGTCTCACAAGTAACTGTCTCACGACCCTACAGTTAGACAGTCTCTCAATTAACTGTCTCACGACCCTACAGTTAGACTGTCTCACAATTAACTGTCTCACGACCCTACAGTTAGACTGTCTCACAATTTACTGTCTAACGGCCCTACAGTTAGACTGTCTCACAACTAACTGTCTCATGGTCTCACGACCCTACAGTTAGACTGTCTCACAATTAACTGTCTCACGACCCTACAGTTAGACTGTCTCACAATAACTGTCTCACGGTCTCACGACCCTACAGTTAGACAGTCTCACAATTAACTGTCTCACGACCCTACAGTTAGACTGTCTCACAATTAACTGTCTCACGACCCTACAGTTAGACTGTCTCACAATTAACTGTCTCACGACCCTACAGTTAGACTGTCTCACAATTAACTGTCTCACGACCCTACAGTTAGACTGTCTCACAATTAACTGTCTAACGGCCCTACAGTTAGACTGTCTCACAACTAACTGTCTCACGGTCTCACGACCCTACAGTTAGACTATCTCGCGGCCCTACAGTTAGACTGTCTCACAATTAACTGTCTCACGGCCCTACAGTTAGACAGTCTCACAATTAACTGTCTCACGGCCCTACAGTTAGACAGTCTCAAAATTAACTGTCTCACGACCCTACAGTTAGACTGTCTCACAATTAACTGTCTCACGACCCTACAGTTAGACAGTCTCTCAATTAACTGTCTCACGACCCTACAGTTAGACTGTCTCACAATTAACTGTTTCACGACCCTACAGTTAGACTGTCTCAAAATTAACTGTCTCACGACCCTACAGTTAGACTGTCTCACAAGTAACTGTCTCACGACCCTACAGTTAGACAGTCTCTCAATTAACTGTCTCACGACCCTACAGTTAGACTGTCTCACAATTAACTGTCTCACGACCCTACAGTTAGACTGTCTCACAATTTACTGTCTAACGGCCCTACAGTTAAACTGTCTCACAACTAACTGTCTCACGGTCTCACGACCCTACAGTTAGACTGTCTCACCATTAACTGTCTCACGACCCTACAGTTAGACTGTCTCACAATTAACTGTCTCACGGTCTCACGACCCTACAGTTAGACAGTCTCACAATTAACTGTCTCACGACCCTACAGTTAGACTGTCTCACAATTAACTGTCTCACGACCCTACAGTTAGACTGTCTCACAATTAACTGTCTCACGGCCCTACAGTTAGACAGTCTCAAAATTAACTGTCTAACGGCCCTACAGTTAGACTGTCTCAAAATTAACTGTCTAACGGCCCTACAGTTAGACTGTCTCAAAATTAACTGTCTAACGGCCGTACAGTTAGACTGTCTCACAATTAACAGTCTCACGACCCTACAGTGAGACTGTCTCACAATTAACTGTCTCACGGCCCTACAGTTAGACAGTCTCACAATTAACTGTCTCACGACCCTACAGTTAGACTGTCTCACAATAAACTGTCTCACGGCCCTAAAGTTAGACAGTCTCACAATTAACTGTCTCACGGCCCTACAGTTAGACAGTCTCAAAATTTACTGTCTCACGACCCTACAGTTAGACTGTCTCACAACTAACTGTCTCACGACCCTACAGTTAGACAGTCTCACAATTAACTGTCTCACGGTCTCACGACCCTACAGTTAGACAGTCTCACAATTAACTGTCTCACGACCCTACAGTTAGACTGTCTCACCATTAACTGTCTCACGACCCTACAGTTAGACTGTCTCACAATTAATTGTCTAACGGTCTCGCGGCCCTACAGTTAGACTGTCTCACAATTAACTGTCTCACGACCCTACAGTTAGACTGTCTCACAATTAACTGTCTCACGGCCCTACAGTTAGACAGTCTCAAAATTAACTGTCTAACGGCCTTACAGTTAGACTGTCTCAAAATTAACTGTCTCACGACCCTACAGTTAGACTGTCTCACAATTAATTGTCTAACGGTCTCACGACCATACAGTTAGAAAGTCGCACAATTAACTGTCTCACGACCCTACAGTTAGACTATCTCGCGGCCCTACAGTTAGACTGTGTCACAATTAACTGTCTCACGGCCCTACAGTTAGACAGTCTCACAATTAACTGTCTAACGGCCCTACAGTTAGACTGTCTCACAACTAACTGTCTCACGGTCTCACGACCCTACAGTTAGACTGTCTCACAATTAAGAGTCTCACGGCCCTAAAGTTAGACAGTCTCACAATTAACTGTCTCACGGCCCTACAGTTAGACAGTCTCACAATTAACTGTCTCACGACCCTACAGTTAGACTGTCTCACAAGTAACTGTCTCACGACCCTACAGTTAGACTGTCTCTCAATTAACTGTCTCACGACCCTACAGTTAGACTGTCTCACAATTAACTGTCTCACGACCCTACAGTTAGACTGTCTCACAATTAACTGTCTAACGGCCCTACAGTTAGACTGTCTCACAACTAACTGTCTCACGGTCTCACGACCCTACAGTTAGACTGTCTCACAATTAACTGTCTCACGACCCTACAGTTAGACTGTCTCACAATTAATTGTCTAACGGTCTCATGACCATACAGTTAGACAGTCGCACAATTAACTGTCTCACGACCCTACAGTTAGACTGTCTCACAACCCTATAGTTAGACTATCTCGCGGCCCTACAGTTAGACTGTCTCACAATTAACTGTCTCACGACCCTACAGTTAGACTGTCTCACAATTAACTGTCTCACGGCCCTACAGTTAGACAGTCTCAAAATTAACTGTCTAACGGTCCTACAGTTAGACTGTCTCAAAATTAACTGTCTCACGACCCTACAGTTAGACTGTCTCACAATTAACTGTCTAACGGCCCTACAGTTAGACTGTCTATCAACTAACTGTCTCACGGTCTCACGACCCTACAGTTAGACTGTCTCACAATTAACTGTCTCAGGACCCTACAGTTAGACTGTCTCACAATTTACTGTCTCACGGTCTCACGACCCTACAGTTAGACAGTCTCACAATTAACTGTCTCACGGCCCTACAGTTAGACAGTCTCACAATTAACTGTCTCACGACACTACAGTTAGACAGTCTCACAATCAACTCTCTCACGGCCCAACAGTTAGACTGTCTCACAATTAATTGTCTCACGACCCTACAGTTAGACAGTCTCTCAATTAACTGTCTCACGACCCTACAGTTAGACTGTCTCACAATTAACTGTCTCACGGCCCTACAGTTAGACAGTCTCACAATTAACTGTCTCACGACCCTACAGTTAGACTGTCTCACAATTAACTGTCTCACGGCCCTAAAGTTAGACAGTCTCACAATTAACTGTCTCACGGCCCTACAGTTAGACAGTCTCAAAATTAACTGTCTCACGACCCTACAGTTAGACTGTCTCACAAGTAACTGTCTCACGACCCTACAGTTAGACAGTCTCTCAATTAACTGTCTCACGACCCTACAGTTAGACTGTCTCACAATTAACTGTCTCACGACCCTACAGTTAGACTGTCTCACAATTTACTGTCTAACGGCCCTACAGTTAGACTGTCTCACAACTAACTGTCTCACGGTCTCACGACCCTACAGTTAGACTGTCTCACAATTAACTGTCTCACGACCCTACAGTTAGACTGTCTCACAATTAACTGTCTCACGGTCTCACGACCCTACAGTTAGACAGTCTCACAATTAACTGTCTCACGACCCTACAGTTAGACTGTCTCACAATTAACTGTCTCACGACCCTACAGTTAGACTGTCTCACAATTAACTGTCTCACGGCCCTACAGTTAGACAGTCTCAAAATTAACTGTCTAACGGCCCTACAGTTAGACTGTCTCAAAATTAACTGTCTAACGGCCCTACAGTTAGACTGTCTCAAAATTAACTGTCTAACGGCCGTACAGTTAGACTGTCTCACAATTAACAGTCTCACGACCCTACAGTGAGACTGTCTCACAATTAACTGTCTCACGGCCCTACAGTTAGACAGTCTCACAATTAACTGTCTCACGACCCTACAGTTAGACTGTCTCACAATAAACTGTCTCACGGCCCTAAAGTTAGACAGTCTCACAATTAACTGTCTCACGGCCCTACAGTTAGACAGTCTCAAAATTTACTGTCTCACGACCCTACAGTTAGACTGTCTCACAAGTAACTGTCTCACGACCCTACAGTTAGACAGTCTCTCAATTAACTGTCTCACGACCCTACAGTTAGACTGTCTCACAATTAACTGTCTCACGACTCTACAGTTAGACTGTCTCACAACTAACTGTCTCACGGTCTCACGACCCTACAGTTAGACTGTCTCACAATTAACTGTCTCACGACCCTACAGTTAGACAGTCTCACAATTAACTGTCTCACGGTCTCACGACCCTACAGTTAGACAGTCTCACAATTAACTGTCTCACGACCCTACAGTTAGACTGTCTCACAATTAACTGTCTCACGACCCTACAGTTAGACTGTCTCACAATTAATTGTCTAACGGTCTCACGACCATACAGTTAGACAGTCGCACAATTAACTGTCTCACGACCCTACAGTTAGACTGTCTCACAATTAACTGTCTCACGGCCCTACAGTTAGACTGTCTCACAATTAACTGTCTCACGACCCTACAGTTAGACTGTCTCACAATTAACTGTCTCACGGCCCTACAGTTAGACAGTCTCAAAATTAACTGTCTAACGGCCTTACAGTTAGACTGTCTCAAAATTAACTGTCTCACGACCCTACAATTAGACTGTCTCACAATTAATTGTCTAACGGTCTCACGACCATACAGTTAGAAAGTCGCACAATTAACTGTCTCACGACCCTACAGTTAGACTGTCTCACAATTTACAGTTAGACTATCTCGCGGCCCTACAGTTAGACTGTGTCACAATTAACTGTCTCACGGCCCTACAGTTAGACAGTCTCACAATTAACTGTCTAACGGCCCTACAGTTAGACTGTCTCACAACTAACTGTCTCACGGTCTCAGACCCTACAGTTAGACTGTCTCACAATTAAGAGTCTCACGGCCCTAAAGTTAGACAGTCTCACAATTAACTGTCTCACGACCCTACAGTTAGACTGTCTCACAATTAACTGTCTCACGACCCTACAGTTAGACTGTCTCACAATTTACTGTCTCACGGTCTCACGACCCTACAGTTAGACAGTCTCACAATTAACTGTCTCACGACCCTACAGTTAGACTGTCTCACAATTAACTGTCTCACGACCCTACAGTTAGACTGTCTCACAATTAATTGTCTAACGGTCTCACGACCATACAGTTAGACAGTCGCACAATTAACTGTCTCACGACCCTACAGTTAGACTGTCTCACAACCCTATAGTTAGACTATCTCGCGGCCCTACAGTTAGACTGTCTCACAATTAACTGTCTCACGACCCTACAGTTAGACTGTCTCACAATTAACTGTCTCACGGCCCTACAGTTAGACAGTCTCAAAATTAACTGTCTAACGGTCCTACAGTTAGACTGTCTCAAAATTAACTGTCTCACGACCCTACAGTTAGACTGTCTCACAATTAATTGTCTAACGGTCTCACGACCATACAGTTAGAAAGTCGCACAATTAACTGTCTCACGACCCTACAGTTAGACTGTCTCACAACCCTACAGTTAGACTATCTCACGGCCCTACAGTTAGACTGTGTCACAATTAACTGTCTCACGGCCCTACAGTTAGACAGTCTCACAATTAACTGTCTCACGGCCCTACAGTTAGACTGTCTCACAACTAACTGTCTCACGGTCTCACGACCCTACAGTTAGACTGTCTCACAATTAACAGTCTCACGGCCCTAAAGTTAGACTGTCTCACAATTAACTGTCTCACGGCCCTACAGTTAGACAGTCTCAAAATTAACTGTCTCACGACCCTACAGTTAGACTGTCTCACAAGTAACTGTCTCACGACCCTACAGTTAGACAGTCTCTCAATTAACTGTCTCACGACCCTACAGTTAGACTGTCTCACAATTAACTGTCTCACGACCCTACAGTTAGACTGTCTCACAATTAACTGTCTAACGGCCCTACAGTTAGACTGTCTCACAACTAACTGTCTCACGACCCTACAGTTAGACTGTCTCACAATTAACTGTCTAACGGCCCTACAGTTAGACTGTCTCACAATTAACTGTCTCACGGTCTCACGACCCTACAGTTAGACTGTCTCACAATTAACTGTCTCACGACCCTACAGTTAGACTGTCTCACAATTAACTGTCTCACGGTCTCACGACCCTACAGTTAGACAGTCTCACAATTAACTGTCTCACGGCCCTACAGTTAGACAGTCTCACAATTAACTGTCTCACGACCCTACAGTTAGACAGTCTCACAATTAACTGTCTCACGGCCCTACAGTTAGACTGTCTCACAATTAACTGTCTCACGACCCTACAGTTAGACTGTCTCACAATTAACTGTCTCACGGCCCTACAGTTAGACAGTCTCACAATTAACTGTCTCACGACCCTACAGTTAGACTGTCTCACAATTAACTGTCTCACGGCCCTACAGTTAGACAGTCTCACAATTAACTGTCTCACGGCCCTACAGTTAGACAGTCTCAAAATTAACTGTCTCACGACCCTACAGTTAGACTGTCTCACAAGTAACTGTCTCACGACCCTACAGTTAGACAGTCTCTCAATTAACTGTCTCACGACCCTACAGTTAGACTGTCTCACAATTAACTGTCTCACGACCCTACAGTTAGACTGTCTCACAATTAACTGTCTCACGGCCCTACAGTTAGACTGTCTCACAACTAACTGTCTCACGGTCTCACGACCCTACAGTTAGACTGTCTCACAATTAACTGTCTCACGACCCTACAGTTAGACTGTCTCACAATTAACTGTCTCACGGTCTCACGACCCTACAGTTAGACAGTCTCACAATTAACTGTCTCACGACCCTACAGTTAGACTGTCTCACAATTAACTGTCTCACGACCCTACAGTTAGACAGTCTCTCAATTAACTGTCTCACGACCCTACAGTTAGACTGTCTCACAATTAACTGTCTCCCGGTCTCCTACAGTTAGACTGTCTCACAATTAACTGTCTCACGACCCTACAGTTAGACTGTCTCACAATTAACTGTCTCACGGTCTCACGACCCTACAGTTAGACAGTCTCACAATTAACTGTCTCACGACCCTACAGTTAGACTGTCTCACAATTAACTGTCTCACGACCCTACAGTTAGACTGTCTCACAATTAATTGTCTAACGGTCTAACGACCATACAGTTAGACAGTCTCACAATTAACTGTCTCACGACCCTACAGTTAGACTGTCTCACAACCCAATTTAACTGTCTCGCGGCCCTACAGTTAGACTGTCTCACAATTAACTGTCTCACGACCCTACAGTTAGACTGTCTCACAATTAACTGTCTCACGACCCTACAGTTAGACAGTCTCACAATTAACTGTCTCACGACCCTACAGTTAGACTGTCTCACAATTAACTGTCTCACGACCCTACAGTTAGACTGTCTCACAATTAATTGTCTAACGGTCTCACGACCATACAGTTAGAAAGTCGCACAATTAACTGTCTCACGACCCTACAGTTAGACTGTCTCACAACCCTACAGTTAGACTATCTCGCGGCCCTACAGTTAGACTGTGTCACAATTAACTGTCTCACGGCCCTACAGTTAGACAGTCTCACAATTAACTGTCTCACGACCCTACAGTTAGACTGTCTCACAATTAACTGTCTCACGACCCTACAGTTAGACTGTCTCACAATTAACTGTCTCACGACCCTACAGTTAGACTGTCTCACAATTAACTGTCTAACGGCCCTACAGTTAGACTGTCTCACAACTAACTGTCTCACGGTCTACAGTTAGACTGTCTCACAATTAACTGTCTCACGACCCTACAGTTAGACTGTCTCACAATTAACTGTCTCACGGCCCTACAGTTAGACAGTCTCACAATTAACTGTCTCACGACCCTACAGTTAGACTGTCTCACAATTAACTGTCTCACGACCCTACAGTTAGACTGTCTCACAATTAACTGTCTCACGACTCTACAGTTAGACTGTCTCACAACTAACTGTCTCCCGGTCTCACGACCCTACAGTTAGACTGTCTCACAATTAACTGTCTCACGACCCTACAGTTAGACAGTCTCACAATTAACTGTCTCACGGTCTCACGACCCTACAGTTAGACAGTCTCACAATTAACTGTCTCACGACCCTACAGTTAGACTGTCTCACAATTAACTGTCTCACGACCCTACAGTTAGACTGTCTCACAATTAATTGTCTAACGGTCTAACGACCATACAGTTAGACAGTCGCACAATTAACTGTCTCACGACCCTACAGTTAGACTGTCTCACAACCCAATAGTTAGACTATCTCGCGGCCCTACAGTTAGACTGTCTCACAATTAACTGTCTCACGACCCTACAGTTAGACAGTCTCACAATTAACTGTCTCACGACCCTACAGTTAGACAGTCTCACAATTAACTGTCTCACGACCCTACAGTTAGACAGTCTCACAATTAACTCTCTCACGGCCCTACAGTTAGACTGTCTCACAATTAATGTCTAACGGTCTCACGACCATACAGTTAGACAGTCTCACAATTAACTGTCTCACGACCCTACAGTTAGACTGTCTCACAATTAGACTGTCTCACGGCCCTACAGTTAGACTGTCTCACAATTAACTGTCTCACGACCCTACAGTTAGACAGTCTCACAATTAACTGTCTCACGACCCTACAGTTAGACTGTCTCACAATTAACTGTCTCACGACCCTACAGTTAGACTGTCTCACAATTAACTGTCTAACGGCCCTACAGTTAGACTGTCTCACAACTAACTGTCTCACGGTCTCACGACCCTACAGTTAGACTGTCTCACAATTAACTGTCTCACGACCCTACAGTTAGACTGTCTCACAATTAACTGTCTCACGGTCCACTACAGTTAGACAGTCTCACAATTAACTGTCTCACGACCCTACAGTTAGACTGTCTCACAATTAACTGTCTCACGACCCTACAGTTAGACTGTCTCACAATTAATTGTCTAACGGTCTCACGACCATACAGTTAGACAGTCGCACAATTAACTGTCTCACGACCCTACAGTTAGACTGTCTCACACCCTACAGTTAGACTATCTCGCGGCCCTACAGTTAGACTGTCTCACAATTAACTGTCTCACGACCCTACAGTTAGACAGTCTCACAATTAACTGTCTCACGGCCCTACAGTTAGACAGTCTCACAATTAACTGTCTCACGACCCTACAGTTAGACTGTCTCACAATTAACTGTCTCACGACCCTACAGTTAGACAGTCTCACAATTAACTGTCTCACGGCCCTACAGTTAGACAGTCTCAAAATTAACTGTCTCACGACCCTACAGTTAGACTGTCTCACAATTAACTGTCTCACGACCCTACAGTTAGACTGTCTCACAATTAACTGTCTCACGGTCTCACGACCCTACAGTTAGACTGTCTCACAATTAACTGTCTCACGACCCTACAGTTAGACTGTCTCACAATTAACTGTCTCACGACCCTACAGTTAGACAGTCTCTCAATTAACTGTCTCACGACCCTACAGTTAGACTGTCTCACAATTAACTGTCTAACGGCCCTACAGTTAGACTGTCTCACAATTAACTGTCTCACGACCCTACAGTTAGACTGTCTCACAATTAACTGTCTCACGGTCTCACGACCCTACAGTTAGACTGTCTCACAATTAACTGTCTCACGACCCTACAGTTAGACTGTCTCACAATTAACTGTCTCACGACCCTACAGTTAGACTGTCTCACAATTAACTGTCTCACGACCCTACAGTTAGACTGTCTCACAATTAACTGTCTCACGACCCTACAGTTAGACAGTCTCACAATTAACTGTCTCACGACCCTACAGTTAGACTGTCTCACAATTAACTGTCTCACGGCCCTACAGTTAGACTGTCTCACAATTAACTGTCTCACGGCCCTACAGTTAGACTGTCTCACAATTAACTGTCTCACGGTCTCACGACCCTACAGTTAGACTGTCTCACAAGTAACTGTCTCACGACCCTACAGTTAGACAGTCTCACAATTAACTGTCTCACGGCCCTACAGTTAGACTGTCTCACAATTAACTGTCTCACGACCCTACAGTTAGACTGTCTCACAATTAACTGTCTCACGACCCTACAGTTAGACTGTCTCACAATTAACTGTCTCACGGTCTCACGACCCTACAGTTAGACAGTCTCACAATTAACTGTCTCACGACCCTACAGTTAGACTGTCTCACAATTAACTGTCTCACGACCCTACAGTTAGACTGTCTCACAATTAACTGTCTCACGGCCCTACAGTTAGACAGTCTCAAAATTAATTGTCTAACGGTCTCACGACCATACAGTTAGACAGTCGCACAATTAACTGTCTCACGACCCTACAGTTAGACTGTCTCACAACCCTACAGTTAGACTTTCGCGGCCCTACAGTTAGACTGTCTCACAATTAACTGTCTCACGGCCCTACAGTTAGACAGTCTCACAATTAACTGTCTCACGGCCCTACAGTTAGACAGTCTCAAAATTAACTGTCTCACGACCCTACAGTTAGACTGTCTCACAATTAACTGTCTCACGACCCTACAGTTAGACAGTCTCACAATTAACTGTCTCACGGCCCTACAGTTAGACAGTCTCACAATTAACTGTCTCACGGCCCTACAGTTAGACAGTCTCTTAATTAACTGTCTCACGACCCTACAGTTAGACAGTCTCACAATTAACTGTCTCACGACCCAACAGTTAGACTGTCTCACAAGTAACTGTCTCACGACCCTACAGTTAGACAGTCTCTCAATTAACTGTCTCACGACCCTACAGTTAGACTGTCTCACAATTAACTGTCTCACGACCCTACAGTTAGACTGTCTCACAATTAACTGTCTAACGGCCCTACAGTTAGACTGTCTCACAAATAACTGTCTCACGGTCTCACGACCCTACAGTTAGACTGTCTCACAATTAACTGTCTCACGACCCTACAGTTAGACTGTCTCACAATTAACTGTCTCACGGTCTCACGACCCTACAGTTAGACAGTCTCACAATTAACTGTCTAACGGCCCTACAGTTAGACTGTCTCAGAACTAACTGTCTCACGGTCTCACGACCCTACAGTTAGACTGTCTCACAATTAACTGTCTCAGGACCCTACAGTTAGACTGTCTCACAATTAACTGTCTCACGGCACGACCCTACAGTTAGACAGTCTCACAATTAACTGTCTCACGACCCTACAGTTAGACTGTCTCACAATTAACTGTCTCACGACCCTACAGTTAGACTGTCTCACAATTAATTGTCTAACGGTCTCACGACCATACAGTTAGACAATCGCACAATTAACTGTCTCACGACCCTACAGTTAGACTGTCTCACGACCCTACAGTTAGACTATCTCGCGGCCCTACAGTTAGACTGTCTCACAATTAACTGTCTCACGGCCCTACAGTTAGACAGTCTCAAAATTAACTGTCTCACGACCCTACAGTTAGACTGTCTCACAATTATCTGTCTCACGACCCTACAGTTAGACAGTCTCTCAATTAACTGTCTCACGGCCCTACAGTTAGACTGTCTCACAATTAACTGTCTCACGGCCCTACAGTTAGACAGTCTCACAATTAACTGTCTCACGACCCTACAGTTAGACTGTCTCACAATTAACTGTCTCACGGCCCTAAAGTTAGACAGTCTCACAATTAACTGTCTCACGGCCCTACAGTTAGACAGTCTCAAAATTAACTGTCTCACGACCCTACAGTTAGACTGTCTCACAAGTAACTGTCTCACGACCCTACAGTTAGACAGTCTCTCAATTAACTGTCTCACGACCCTACAGTTAGACTGTCTCACAATTAACTGTCTCACGACCCTACAGTTAGACTGTCTCACAATTAACTGTCTCACGACCCTACAGTTAGACTGTCTCACAATTAACTGTCTCACGGTCTCACGACCCTACAGTTAGACTGTCTCACAAGTAACTGTCTCACGGCCCTACAGTTAGACTGTCTCACAATTAACTGTCTCACGGCCCTACAGTTAGACTGTCTCACAAGTAACTGTCTCACGACCCTACAGTTAGACTGTCTCACAATTAACTGTCTCACGACCCTACAGTTAGACTGTCTCACAATTAACTGTCTCACGGTCTCACGACCCTACAGTTAGACTGTCTCACAATTAACTGTCTCACGACCCTACAGTTAGACTGTCTCACAATTAACTGTCTCACGACCCTACAGTTAGACTGTCTCACAATTAATTGTCTAACGGTCTCACGACCATACAGTTAGACAATCGCACAATTAACTGTCTCACGACCCTACAGTTAGACTGTCTCACGACCCTACAGTTAGACTATCTCACGGCCCTACAGTTAGACTGTCTCACAATTAACTGTCTCACGGCCCTACAGTTAGACAGTCTCACAATTAACTGTCTCACGGCCCTACAGTTAGACAGTCTCACAATTAACTGTCTCACGACCCTACAGTTAGACTGTCTCACAATTAACTGTCTCACGACCCTACAGTTAGACAGTCTCTCAATTAACTGTCTCACGGCCCTACAGTTAGACTGTCTCAAAATTAACTGTCTCACGGCCCTACAGTTAGACTGTCTCTCAATTAACTGTCTCACGACCCTACAGTTAGACTGTCTCACAATGCACTGTCTCACGGCCCTAAAGTTAGACAGTCTCACGATTAACTGTCTCATGGCCCTACAGTTAGACAGTCTCACAATTAACTGTCTCACGACCCTACAGTTAGACTGTCTCACAAGTAACTGTCTCACGACCCTACAGTTAGACAGTCTCTCAATTAACTGTCTCACGACCCTACAGTTAGACTGTCTCACAATTAACTGTCTAACGGCCCTACAGTTAGACTGTCTCACAACTAACTGTCTCACGACCCTACAGTTAGACTGTCTCACAATTAACTGTCTCACGGTCTCACGTCCCTACAGTTAGACTGTCTCACAAGTAACTGTCTCACGGCCCTACAGTTAGACAGTCTCACGATTAACTGTCTCCTGGCCCTACAGTTAGACTGTCTCACAAGTAACTGTCTCACGACCCTACAGTTAGACTGTCTCACAACTAACTGTCTCACGACCCTACAGTTAGACTGTCTCACAATTAACTGTCTCTCGGTCTCACGACCCTACAGTTAGACAGTCTCACAATTAACTGTCTCACGACCCTACAGTTAGACAGTCTCACGATTAACTGTCTCATGGCCCTACAGTTAGACTGTCTCACAAGTAACTGTCTCACGACCCTACAGTTAGACTGTCTCACAATTAACTGTCTCACGGTCTCACGACCCTACAGTTAGACAGTCGCACAATTAACTGTCTCACGACCCTACAGTTAGACTGTCTCACAACCCTACAGTTAGACTTTCTCGCGGCCCTACAGTTAGACTGTCTCACAATTAACTGTCTCACGGCCCTACAGTTAGACAGTCTCACAATTAACTGTCTCACGGCCCTACAGTTAGACAGTCTCACAATTAACTGTCTCACGACCCTACAGTTAGACTGTCTCACAATTAACTGTCTCACGACCCTACAGTTAGACAGTCTCTCAATTAACTGTCTCACGGCCCTACAGTTAGACAGTCTCACAATTAACTGTCTCACGGCCCTACAGTTAGACAGTCTCTCAATTAACTGTCTCACGACCCTACAGTTAGACAGTCTCACAATTAACTGTCTCACGACCCAACAGTTAGACTGTCTCACAAGTAACTGTCTCACGACCCTACAGTTAGACTGTCTCTCAATTAACTGTCTCACGACCCTACAGTTAGACTGTCTCACAATTAACTGTCTCACGACCCTACAGTTAGACTGTCTCACAATTAACTGTCTAACGGCCGTACAGTTAGACTGTCTCACAAATACTTGTCTCACGGTCTCACGACCCTACAGTTAGACTGTCTCACAATTAACTGTCTCACGACCCTACAGTTAGACTGTCTCACAATTTACTGTCTCACGGTCTCACGACCCTACAGTTAGACAGTCTCACAATTAACTGTCTAACGGCCCTACAGTTAGACTGTCTCAGAACTAACTGTCTCACGGTCTCACGACCCTACAGTTAGACTGTCTCACAATTAACTGTCTCAGGACCCTTCAGTTAGACTGTCTCACAATTTACTGTCTCACGGTCTCACGACCCTACAGTTAGACAGTCTCACAATAAACTGTCTCACGACCCTACAGTTAGACTGTCTCACAATTAACTGTCTCACGACCCTACAGTTAGACTGTCTCACAATTAATTGTCTAACGGTCTCACGACCATACAGTTAGACAATCGCACAATTAACTGTCTCACGACCCTACAGTTAGACTGTCTCACGACCCTACAGTTAGACTATCTCGCGGCCCTACAGTTAGACTGTCTCACAATTAACTGTCTCACGGCCCTACAGTTAGACAGTCTCACAATTAACTGTCTCACGGCCCTACAGTTAGACAGTCTCCCAATTAACTGTCTCACGACCCTACAGTTAGACTGTCTCACAATTATCTGTCTCACGACCCTACAGTTAGACAGTCTCTCAATTAACTGTCTCACGGCCCTACAGTTAGACAGTCTTACAATAAACTGTCTCACGGCCCTACAGTTAGACAGTCTCTCAATTAACTGT
This sequence comes from Bulinus truncatus, assembly GCA_021962125.1. Taxonomy (NCBI): domain Eukaryota; kingdom Metazoa; phylum Mollusca; class Gastropoda; family Planorbidae; genus Bulinus; species Bulinus truncatus. Next base: position 3,658,191 of record JAGDYQ010000047.1, on the reverse strand, counting down.
CTCACGACCCTACAGTTAGACTGTCTCAAAATGCACTGTCTCACGGCCCTAAAGTTAGACAGTCTCACGATTAACTGTCTCATGGCCCTACAGTTAGACAGTCTCACAATTAACTGTCTCACGACCCTACAGTTAGACTGTCTCACAAGTAACTGTCTCACGACCCTACAGTTAGACAGTCTCTCAATTAACTGTCTCACGACCCTACAGTTAGACTGTCTCACAATTAACTGTCTCACGGCCCTACAGTTAGACTGTCTCACAACTAACTGTCTCACGACCCTACAGTTAGACTGTCTCACAATTAACTGTCTCACGGTCTCACGACCCTACAGTTAGACTGTCTCACAAGTAACTGTCTCACGGCCCTACAGTTAGACAGTCTCACGATTAACTGTCTCATGGCCCTACAGTTAGACTGTCTCACAAGTAACTGTCTCACGACCCTACAGTTAGACTGTCTCACAACTAACTGTCTCACGACCCTACAGTTAGACTGTCTCACAATTAACTGTCTCACGGTCTCACGACCCTACAGTTAGACAGTCTCACAATTAACTGTCTCACGACCCTACAGTTAGACTGTCTCACAATTAACTGTCTCACGACCCTACAGTTAGACTGTCTCACAATTAACTGTCTCACGGCCCTACAGTTAGACAGTCTCAAAATTAATTGTCTAACGGTCTCACGACCATACAGTTAGACAGTCGCACAATTAACTGTCTCAGACCCTACAGTTAGACTGTCTCACAACCCTACAGTTAGACTATCTCACGGCCCTACAGTTAGACTGTCTCACAATTAACTGTCTCACGGCCCTACAGTTAGACAGTCTCACAATTAACTGTCTCACGGCCATACAGTTAGACAGTCTCACAATTAACTGTCTCACGGCCCTACAGTTAGACAGTCTCACAATTAACTGTCTCACGGCCCTACAGTTAGACAGTCTCTCAATTAACTGTCTCACGACCCTACAGTTAGACAGTCTCACAATTAACTGTCTCACGACCCTACAGTTAGACTGTCTCACAAGTAACTGTCTCACGACCCTACAGTTAGACTGTCTCACAATTAACTGTCTCACGACCCTACAGTTAGACTGTCTCACAATTAACTGTCTCACGGCCCTACAGTTAGACTGTCTCAAAATTAACTGTCTCACGACCCTACAGTTAGACTGTCTCACAATTAATTGTCTAACGGTCTCACGGACATACAGTTAGAAAGTCGCAAAATTAACTGTCTCACGACCCTACAGTTAGACTGTCTCACAACCCTACAGTTAGACTATCTCGCGGCCCTACAGTTAGACTGTGTCACAATTAACTGTCTCACGGCCCTACAGTTAGACTGTCTCACAATTAACTGTCTAACGGCCCTACAGTTAGACTGTCTCACAACTAACTGTCTCACGGTCTCACGACCCTACAGTTAGACTGTCTCACAATTAACTGTCTCACGGCCCTAAAGTTAGACAGTCTCACAATTAACTGTCTCACGGCCCTACAGTTAGACAGTCTCACAATTAACTGTCTCACGACCCTACAGTTAGACTGTCTCACAAGTAACTGTCTCACGACCCTACAGTTAGACTGTCTCACAATTAACTGTCTCACGACCCTACAGTTAGACTGTCTCACAATTAACTGTCTCACGACCCTACAGTTAGACTGTCTCACAATTAACTGTCTAACGGCCCTACAGTTAGACTGTCTCACAACTAACTGTCTCACGACCCTACAGTTAGACTGTCTCACAATTAACTGTCTAACGGCCCTACAGTTAGACTGTCTCACAACTAACTGTCTCACGGTCTCACGACCCTACAGTTAGACTGTCTCACAATTAACTGTCTCAGGACCCTACAGTTAGACTGTCTCACAATTTACTGTCTCACGGTCTCACGACCCTACAGTTAGACAGTCTCACAATTAACTGTCTCACGACCCTACAGTTAGACTGTCTCACAATTAACTGTCTCACGACCCTACAGTTAGACTGTCTCACAATTAAATGTCTAACGGTCTCACGACCCTACAGTTAGACAATCTCACAATTAACTGTCTCACGACCCTACAGTTAGACTGTCTCACGACCCTACAGTTAGACTATCTCGCGGCCCTACAGTTAGACTGTCTCACAATTAACTGTCTCACGGCCCTACAGTTAGACAGTCTCACAATTAACTGTCTCACGGCCCTACAGTTAGACAGTCTCCCAATTAACTGTCTCACGACCCTACAGTTAGACTGTCTCACAATTATCTGTCTCACGACCCTACAGTTAGACAGTCTCTCAATTAACTGTCTCACGGCCCTACAGTTAGACAGTCTTACAATAAACTGTCTCACGGCCCTACAGTTAGACAGTCTCTCAATTAACTGTGTCACGACCCTACAGTTAGACTGTCTCAAAATGCACTGTCTCACGGCCCTAAAGTTAGACAGTCTCACGATTAACTGTCTCATGGCCCTACAGTTAGACAGTCTCACAATTAACTGTCTCACGACCCTACAGTTAGACTGTCTCACAAGTAACTGTCTCACGACCCTACAGTTAGACTGTCTCTCAATTAACTGTCTCACGACCCTACAGTTAGACTGTCTCACAATTAACTGTCTAACGGCCCTACAGTTAGACTGTCTCACAACTAACTGTCTCACGACCCTACAGTTAGACTGTCTCACAATTAACTGTCTCACGGTCTCACGACCCTACAGTTAGACTGTCTCACAATTAACTGTCTCACGGCCCTACAGTTAGACAGTCTCACGATTAACTGTCTCATGGCCCTACAGTTAGACTGTCTCACAAGTAACTGTCTCACGACCCTACAGTTAGACTGTCTCACAACTAACTGTCTCACGACCCTACAGTTAGACTGTCTCACAATTAACTGTCTCACGGTCTCACGACCCTACAGTTAGACAGTCTCACAATTAACTGTCTCACGACCCTACAGTTAGACTGTCTCACAATTAACTGTCTCACGACCCTACAGTTAGACTGTCTCACAATTAACTGTCTCACGGCCCTACAGTTAGACAGTCTCAAAATTAATTGTCTAACGGTCTCACGACCATACAGTTAGACAGTCGCACAATTAACTGTCTCACGACCCTACAGTTAGACTGTCTCACAACCCTACAGTTAGACTATCTCGCGGCCCTACAGTTAGACTGTCTCACAATTAACTGTCTCACGGCCCTACAGTTAGACAGTCTCACAATTAACTGTCTCACGGCCCTACAGTTAGACAGTCTCACAATTAACTGTCTCACGGCCCTACAGTTAGACAGTCTCACAATTAACTGTCTCACGGCCCTACAGTTAGACAGTCTCTCAATTAACTGTCTCACGACCCTACAGTTAGACAGTCTCACAATTAACTGTCTCACGACCCAACAGTTAGACTGTCTCACAAGTAACTGTCTCACGACCCTACAGTTAGACTGTCTCACAATTATCTGTCTCACGACCCTACAGTTAGACAGTCTCTCAATTAACTGTCTCGCGGCCCTACAGTTAGACTGTCTTTAAAATTAACTGTCTCACGACCCTACAGTTAGACTGTCTCACAATTAATTGTCTAACGGTCTCACGGACATACAGTTAGAAAGTCGCAAAATTAACTGTCTCACGACCCTACAGTTAGACTGTCTCACAACCCTACAGTTAGACTATCTCGCGGCCCTACAGTTAGACTGTGTCACAATTAACTGTCTCACGGCCCTACAGTTAGACAGTCTCACAATTAACTGTCTAACGGCCCTACAGTTAGACTGTCTCACAACTAACTGTCTCACGGTCTCACGACCCTACAGTTAGACTGTCTCACAATTAACAGTCTCACGGCCCTAAAGCTAGACAGTCTCACAATTAACTGTCTCACGGTCTACAGTTAGACAGTCTCACAATTAACTGTCTCACGACCCCACAGTTAGACTGTCTCACAAGTAACTGTCTCACGACCCTACAGTTAGACTGTCTCTCAATTAACTGTCTCACGACCCTACAGTTAGACTGTCTCACAATTAACTGTCTCACGACCCTACAGTTAGACTGTCTCACAATTAACTGTCTAACGGCCCTACAGTTAGACTGTCTCACAACTAACTGTCTCACGACCCTACAGTTAGACTGTCTCACAATTAACTGTCTAACGGCCCTACAGTTAGACTGTCTCAGAACTAACTGTCTCACGGTCTCACGACCCTACAGTTAGACTGTCTCACAATTAACTGTCTCAGGACCCTACAGTTAGACTGTCTCACAATTTACTGTCTCACGGTCTCACGACCCTACAGTTAGACAGTCTCACAATTAACTGTCTCACGACCCTACAGTTAGACTGTCTCACAATTAACTGTCTCACGACCCTACAGTTAGACTGTCTCACAATTAAATGTCTAACGGTCTCACGACCATACAGTTAGACAATCGCACAATTAACTGTCTCACGACCCTACAGTTAGACTGTCTCACGACCCTACAGTTAGACTATCTCGCGGCCCTACAGTTAGACTGTCTCACAATTAACTGTCTCACGGCCCTACAGTTAGACAGTCTCACAATTAACTGTCTCACGGCCCTACAGTTAGACAGTCTCACAATTAACTGTCTCACGACCCTACAGTTAGACTGTCTCACAATTATCTGTCTCACGACCCTACAGTTAGACAGTCTCTCAATTAACTGTCTCACGGCCCTACAGTTAGACAGTCTTACAATTAACTGTCTCACGGCCCTACAGTTAGACAGTCTCTCAATTAACTGTCTCACGACCCTACAGTTAGACTGTCTCACAATGCACTGTCTCACGGCCCTAAAGTTAGACAGTCTCACGATTAACTGTCTCATGGCCCTACAGTTAGACAGTCTCACAATTAACTGTCTCACGACCCTACAGTTAGACTGTCTCACAAGTAACTGTCTCACGACCCTACAGTTAGACAGTCTCACAATTAACTGTCTCACGACCCTACAGTTAGACTGTCTCACAATTAACTGTCTAACGGCCCTACAGTTAGACTGTCTCACAATTAACTGTCTCACGACCCTACAGTTAGACTGTCTCACAATTAACTGTCTCACGGTCTCACGACCCTACAGTTAGACTGTCTCACAAGTAACTGTCTCACGGCCCTACAGTTAGACAGTCTCACGATTAACTGTCTCATGGCCCTACAGTTAGACTGTCTCACAAGTAACTGTCTCACGACCCTACAGTTAGACTGTCTCACAATTAACTGTCTCACGACCCTACAGTTAGACTGTCTCACGATTAACTGTCTCACGGTCTCACGACCCTACAGTTAGACAGTCTCACAATTAACTGTCTCACGACCCTACAGTTAGACTGTCTCACAATTAACTGTCTCACGACCCTACAGTTAGACTGTCTCACAACTAACTGTCTCACGGTCTCACGACATTACAGTTAGACTGTCTCACAACCCTACAGTTAGACTATCTCGCGGCCCTACAGTTAGACTGTCTCACAATTAACTGTCTCACGGCCCTACAGTTAGACAGTCTCACAATTAACTGTCTCACGGCCCTACAGTTAGACAGTCTCACAATTAACTGTCTCACGGCCCTACAGTTAGACTGTCTCACAATTAACTGTCTCACGACCCTACAGTTAGACAGTCTCACAATTAACTGTCTCACGGCCCTACAGTTAGACAGTCTCACAATTAACTGTCTCACGGCCCTACAGTTAGACAGTCTCACAATTAACTGTCTCACGACCCTACAGTTAGACTGTCTCACAATTAACTGTCTCACGGCCCTAAAGTTAGACAGTCTCACAATTAACTGTCTCACGGCCCTACAGTTAGACAGTCTCAAAATTAACTGTCTCACGACCCTACAGTTAGACTGTCTCACAAGTAACTGTCTCACGACCCTACAGTTAGACTGTCTCACAATTAACTGTCTCACGACCCTACAGTTAGACTGTCTCACAATTAACTGTCTCACGACCCTACAGTTAGACTGTCTCACAATTAACTGTCTAACGGCCCTACAGTTAGACTGTCTCACAACTAACTGTCTCACGACCCTACAGTTAGACTGTCTCACAATTAACTGTCTAACGGCCCTACAGTTAGACTGTCTCAGAACTAACTGTCTCACGGTCTCACGACCCTACAGTTAGACTGTCTCACAATTAACTGTCTCACGACCCTACAGTTAGACTGTCTCACAATTTACTGTCTCACGGTCTCACGACCCTACAGTTAGACAGTCTCACAATTAACTGTCTCACGACCCTACAGTTAGACTGTCTCACAATTAACTGTCTCACGACCCTACAGTTAGACTGTCTCACAATTAATTGTCTAACGGTCTCACGACCATACAGTTAGACAGTCGCACAATTAACTGTCTCACGACCCTACAGTTAGACTGTCTCACAACCCTATAGTTAGACTATCTCGCGGCCCTACAGTTAGACTGTCTCACAATTAACTGTCTCACGGCCCTACAGTTAGACAGTCTCACAATTAACTGTCTCACGGCCCTACAGTTAGACAGTCTCACAATTAACTGTCTCACGACCCTACAGTTAGACTGTCTCACAATTAACTGTCTCACGACCCTACAGTTAGACAGTCTCTCAATTAACTGTCTCACGACCCTACAGTTAGACTGTCTCACAATTAACTGTCTCACGGCCCTACAGTTAGACAGTCTCACAATTAACTGTCTCACGACCCTACAGTTAGACTGTCTCACAATGCACTGTCTCACGGCCCTAAAGTTAGACAGTCTCACAATTAACTGTCTCACGGCCCTACAGTTAGACAGTCTCAAAATTAACTGTCTCACGACCCTACAGTTAGACTGTCTCACAAGTAACTGTCTCACGACCCTACAGTTAGACAGTCTCTCAATTAACTGTCTCACGACCCTACAGTTAGACTGTCTCACAATTAACTGTCTAACGGCCCTACAGTTAGACTGTCTCACAACTAACTGTCTCACGACCCTACAGTTAGACTGTCTCACAATTAACTGTCTCACGGTCTCACGACCCTACAGTTAGACTGTCTCACAAGTAACTGTCTCACGGCCCTACAGTTAGACAGTCTCACGATTAACTGTCTCATGGCCCTACAGTTAGACTGTCTCACAAGTAACTGTCTCACGACCCTACAGTTAGACTGTCTCACAATTAACTGTCTCACGACCCTACAGTTAGACTGTCTCACGATTAACTGTCTCACGGTCTCACGACCCTACAGTTAGACAGTCTCACAATTAACTGTCTCACGACCCTACAGTTAGACTGTCTCACAATTAACTGTCTCACGACCCTACAGTTAGACTGTCTCACAATTAATTGTCTAACGGTCTCACGACCATACAGTTAGACAATCGCACAATTAACTGTCTCACGACCCTACAGTTAGACTGTCTCACGACCCTACAGTTAGACTATCTCGCGGCCCTACAGTTAGACTGTCTCACAATTAACTGTCTCACGGCCCTACAGTTAGACAGTCTCACAATTAACTGTCTCACGGCCCTACAGTTAGACAGTCTCACAATTAACTGTCTCACGACCCTACAGTTAGACTGTCTCACAATTATCTGTCTCACGACCCTACAGTTAGACAGTCTCTCAATTAACTGTCTCACGGCTCTACAGTTAGACAGTCTTACAATTAACTGTCTCACGGCCCTACAGTTAGACAGTCTCTCAATTAACTGTCTCACGACCCTACAGTTAGACTGTCTCACAATGCACTGTCTCACGGCCCTAAAGTTAGACAGTCTCACGATTAACTGTCTCATGGCCCTACAGTTAGACAGTCTCACAATTAACTGTCTCACGACCCTACAGTTAGACTGTCTCACAAGTAACTGTCTCACGACCCTACAGTTAGACAGTCTCTCAATTAACTGTCTCACGACCCTACAGTTAGACTGTCTCACAATTAACTGTCTAACGGCCCTACAGTTAGACTGTCTCACAACTAACTGTCTCACGACCCTACAGTTAGACTGTCTCACAATTAACTGTCTCACGGTCTCACGACCCTACAGTTAGACTGTCTCACAAGTAACTGTCTCACGGCCCTACAGTTAGACAGTCTCACGATTAACTGTCTCATGGCCCTACAGTTAGACTGTCTCACAAGTAACTGTCTCACGACCCTACAGTTAGACTGTCTCACAACTAACTGTCTCACGACCCTACAGTTAGACTGTCTCACAATTAACTGTCTCACGGTCTCACGACCCTACAGTTAGACAGTCTCACAATTAACTGTCTCACGACCCTACAGTTAGACTGTCTCACAATTAACTGTCTCACGACCCTACAGTTAGACTGTCTCACAATTAACTGTCTCACGGCCCTACAGTTAGACAGTCTCAAAATTAATTGTCTAACGGTCTCACGACCATACAGTTAGACAGTCGCACAATTAACTGTCTCACGACCCTACAGTTAGACTGTCTCACAACCCTACAGTTAGACTATCTCGCGGCCCTACAGTTAGACTGTCTCACAATTAACTGTCTCACGGCCCTACAGTTAGACAGTCTCACAATTAACTGTCTCACGGCCCTACAGTTAGACAGTCTCACAATTAACTGTCTCACGACCCTACAGTTAGACTGTCTCACAATTAACTGTCTCACGACCCTACAGTTAGACAGTCTCTCAATTAACTGTCTCACGGCCCTACAGTTAGACAGTCTCACAATTAACTGTCTCACGGCCCTACAGTTAGACAGTCTCTCAATTAACTGTCTCACGACCCTACAGTTAGACAGTCTCACAATTAACTGTCTCACGACCCAACAGTTAGACTGTCTCACAAGTAACTGTCTCACGACCCTACAGTTAGACTGTCTCTCAATTAACTGTCTCACGACCCTACAGTTAGACTGTCTCACAATTAACTGTCTCACGACCCTACAGTTAGACTGTCTCACAATTAACTGTCTAACGGCCGTACAGTTAGACTGTCTCACAAATACTTGTCTCACGGTCTCACGACCCTACAGTTAGACTGTCTCACAATTAACTGTCTCACGACCCTACAGTTAGACTGTCTCACAATTTACTGTCTCACGGTCTCACGACCCTACAGTTAGACAGTCTCACAATTAACTGTCTCACGACCCTACAGTTAGACTGTCTCACAATTAATTGTCTAACGGTCTCACGAACATACAGTTAGACAATCGCACAATTAACTGTCTCACGACCATACAGTTAGACTGTCTCACAACCCTACAGTTAGACTATCTCGCAGCCCTACAGTTAGACTGTCTCACAATTAACTGTCTCACGGCCCTACAGTTAGACAGTCTCACAATTAACTGTCTCACGGCCCTACAGTTAGACTGTCTCACAATTAACTGTCTCACGACCCTACAGTTAGACAGTCTCTCAATTAACTGTCTCACGGCCCTACAGTTAGACAGTCTCACAATTAACTGTCTCACGGCCCTACAGTTAGACAGTCTCTCAATTAACTGTCTCACGACCCTACAGTTAGACTGTCTCACAATTAACTGTCTCACGGCCCTACAGTTAGACAGTCTCACAATTAACTGTCTCACGACCCTACAGTTAGACTGTCTCACAATTAATTGTCTAACGGTCTCACGACCATACAGTTAGAAAGTCGCACAATTAACTGTCTCACGGTCTCACGACCCTACAGTTAGACTGTCTCACAATTAACTGTCTCACGACCCTACAGTTAGACTGTCTCACAATTAACTGTCTCACGGTCTCACGACCCTACAGTTAGACTGTCTCACAAGTAACTTCTCACGATCCTACAGTTAGACTGTCTCACAACTAACTGCCTTACGGTCTCACGACCCTACAGTTAGACTGTCTCACAATTTACTGTCTCACGGTCTCACGACCATACAGTTAGACAATCGCACAATTAACTGTCTCACGACCCTACAGTTAGACTGTCTCACAACCCTACAGTTAGACTGTCTCACAATTAACTGTCTCACGGCCCTACAGTTAGACAGTCTCACAATTAACTGTCTCACGGCCCTACAGTTAGACAGTCTCACAATTAACTGTCTCACGGCCCTACAGTTAGACAGTCTCACGATTAACTGTCTCATGGCCCTACAGTTAGACAGTCTCACAATTAACTGTCTCACGACCCTACAGTTAGACTGTCTCACAAGTAACTGTCTCACGACCCTACAGTTAGACTGTCTCACAATTAACTGTCTAACGGCCCTACAGTTAGACTGTCTCACAACTAACTGTCTCACGACCCTACAGTTAGACTGTCTCACAATTAACTGTCTCACGGTCTCACGACCCTACAGTTAGACTGTCTCACAAGTAACTGTCTCACGGCCCTACAGTTAGACAGTCTCATGATTAACTGTCTCATGGCCCTACAGTTAGACTGTCTCACAAGTAACTGTCTCACGACCCTACAGTTAGACTGTCTCACAACTAACTGTCTCACGACCCTACAGTTAGACTGTCTCACAATTAACTGTCTCACGGTCTCACGACCCTACAGTTAGACAGTCTCACAATTAACTGTCTCACGACCCTACAGTTAGACTGTCTCACAAGTAACTGTCTCACGACCCTACAGTTAGTCTGTCTCACAATTAACTGTCTCACGACCCTACAGTTAGACTGTCTCACAATTAATTGTCTAACGGTCTCACGAACATACAGTTAGACAATCGCACAATTAACTGTCTCACGACCATACAGTTAGACTGTCTCACAACCCTACAGTTAGACTATCTCGCAGCCCTACAGTTAGACTGTCTCACAATTAACTGTCTCACGGCCCTACAGTTAGACAGTCTCACAATTAACTGTCTCACGGCCCTACAGTTAGACTGTCTCACAATTAACTGTCTCACGACCCTACAGTTAGACAGTCTCTCAATTAACTGTCTCACGGCCCTACAGTTAGACAGTCTCACAATTAACTGTCTCACGGCCCTACAGTTAGACAGTCTCTCAATTAACTGTCTCACGACCCTACAGTTAGACTGTCTCACAATTAACTGTCTCACGGCCCTACAGTTAGACAGTCTCACAATTAACTGTCTCACGACCCTACAGTTAGACTGTCTCACAATTAATTGTCTAACGGTCTCACGACCATACAGTTAGAAAGTCGCACAATTAACTGTCTCACGGTCTCACGACCCTACAGTTAGACTGTCTCACAATTAACTGTCTCACGACTCTACAGTTAGACTGTCTCACAATTAACTGTCTCACGGTCTCACGACCCTACAGTTAGACTGTCTCACAATTAACTGTCTCACGACCCTACAGTTAGACTGTCTCACAATTAACTGTCTCACGGTCTCACGACCCTACAGTTAGACTGTCTCACAATTAACTGTCTCACGGTCTCACGACCATACAGTTAGACAGTCTCACAATTAACTGTCTCACGACCCTACAGTTAGACTGTCTCACAACCCTACAGTTAGACTGTCTCACAATTAACTGTCTCACGGCCCTACAGTTAGACAGTCTCACAATTAACTGTCTCACGGCCCTACAGTTAGACAGTCTCACAATTAACTGTCTCACGGCCCTACAGTTAGACAGTCTCACAATTAACTGTCTCACGGCCCTACAGTTAGACAGTCTCACAATTAACTGTCTCACGACCCTACAGTTAGACTGTCTCACAAGTAACTGTCTCACGACCCTACAGTTAGACTGTCTCACAATTAACTGTCTAACGGCCCTACAGTTAGACTGTCTCACAACTAACTGTCTCACGACCCTACAGTTAGACTGTCTCACAATTAACTGTCTCACGGTCTCACGACCCTACAGTTAGACTGTCTCACAAGTAACTGTCTCACGGCCCTACAGTTAGACAGTCTCACAATTAACTGTCTCACGGCCCTACAGTTAGACTGTCTCACAAGTAACTGTCTCACGACCCTACAGTTAGACTGTCTCACAATTAACTGTCTCACGACCCTACAGTTAGACTGTCTCACAATTAACTGTCTCACGGTCTCACGACCCTACAGTTAGACAGTCTCACAATTAACTGTCTCACGACCCTACAGTTAGACTGTCTCACAATTAACTGTCTCACGACCCTACAGTTAGACTGTCTCACAATTAACTGTCTCACGGCCCTACAGTTAGACAGTCTCAAAATTAATTGTCTAACGGTCTCACGACCATACAGTTAGACAGTCGCACAATTAACTGTCTCACGACCCTACAGTTAGACTGTCTCACAACCCTACAGTTAGACTATCTCGCGGCCCTACAGTTAGACTGTCTCACAATTAACTGTCTCACGGCCCTACAGTTAGACAGTCTCACAATTAACTGTCTCACGGCCCTACAGTTAGACAGTCTCACAATTAACTGTCTCACGACCCTACAGTTAGACTGTCTCACAATTAACTGTCTCACGACCCTACAGTTAGACAGTCTCTCAATTAACTGTCTCACGGCCCTACAGTTAGACAGTCTCACAATTAACTGTCTCACGGCCCTACAGTTAGACAGTCTCTCAATAAACTGTTTTACGACCCTACAGTTAGACAGTCTCACAATTAACTGTCTCACGACCCAACAGTTAGACTGTCTCACAAGTAACTGTCTCACGACCCTACAGTTAGACTGTCTCTCAATTAACTGTCTCACGACCCTACAGTTAGACTGTCTCACAATTAACTGTCTCACGACCCTACAGTTAGACTGTCTCACAATTAACTGTCTAACGGCCGTACAGTTAGACTGTCTCACAAATACTTGTCTCACGGTCTCACGACCCTACAGTTAGACTGTCTCACAATTAACTGTCTCACGACCCTACAGTTAGACTGTCTCACAATTAACTGTCTCACGGTCTCACGACCCTACAGTTAGACAGTCTCACAATTAACTGTCTCACGACCCTACAGTTAGACAGTCTCACAATTAACTGTCTAACGGCCACACAGACATACAGTAAGACAATCGCACAATTAACTGTCTCACGACCATACAGTTAGACTGTCTCACAACCCTACAGTTAGACTATCTCGCAGCCCTACAGTTAGACTGTCTCACAATTAACTGTCTCACGGCCCTACAGTTAGACTGTCTCACAATTAACTGTCTCACGGCCCTACAGTTAGACAGTCTCACAATTAACTGTCTCACGACCCTACAGTTAGACTGTCTCACAATTAACTGTCTCACGACCCTACAGTTAGACAGTCTCACAATTAACTGTCTCACGGCCCTACAGTTAGACAGTCTCACAATTAACTGTCTCACGGCCCTACAGTTAGACAGTCTCACAATTAACTGTCTCACGACCCTACAGTTAGACTGTCTCACAATTAACTGTCTCACGGCCCTACAGTTAGACAGTCTCACAATTAACTGTCTCACGACCCTACAGTTAGACTGTCTCACAATTAATTGTCGAACGGTCTCACGACCATACAGTTAGAAAGTCGCACAATTAACTGTCTCACGGTCTCACGACCCTACAGTTAGACTGTCTCACAATTAACTGTCTCACGACCCTACAGTTAGACTGTCTCACAATTAACTGTCTCACGGTCTCACGACCCTACAGTTAGACTGTCTCACAAGTAACTTCTCACGATCCTACAGTTAGACAGTCTCTCAATTAACTGTCTAACGGCCCTACAGTTAGACTGTCTCACAACTAACTGCCTTACGGTCTCACGACCCTACAGTTAGACTGTCTCACAATTTACTGTCTCACGGTCTCACGACCATACAGTTAGACAATCGCACAATTAACTGTCTCACGACCCTACAGTTAGACTGTCTCACAACCCTAGAGTTAGACTGTCTCACAATTAACTGTCTCACGGCCCTACAGTTAGACAGTCTCACAATTAACTGTCTCACGGCCCTACAGTTAGACAGTCTCACAATTAACTGTCTCACGGCCCTACAGTTAGACAGTCTCACAATTAACTGTCTCACGACCCTACAGTTAGACTGTCTCACAAGTAACTGTCTCACGACCCTACAGTTAGACTGTCTCTCAATTAACTGTCTCACGACCCTACAGTTAGACTGTCTCACAATTAACTGTCTCACGACCCTACAGTTAGACTGTCTCACAATTAACTGTCTCACGACCCTACAGTTAGACTGTCTCACAACTAACTGTCTCACGGTCTCACGACCCTACAGTTAGACTGTCTCACAATTAACTGTCTCACGACCCTACAGTTAGACTGTCTCACAATTAACTGTCTCACGACCCTACAGTTAGACTGTCTCACAATTAACTGTCTCACGGTCTCACGACCCTACAGTTAGACTGTCTCACAATTAACTGTCTCACGACCCTACAGTTAGACTGTCTCACAATTAACTGTCTCACGGTCTCACGACCCTACAGTTAGACAGTCTCACAATTAACTGTCTCACGACCCTACAGTTAGACTGTCTCACAATTAACTGTCTCACGACCCTACAGTTAGACTGTCTCACAATTAATTGTCTAACGGTCTCACGACCATACAGTTAGACAGTCGCACAATTAACTGTCTCACGGCCCTAAAGTTAGACAGTCTCACAATTAACTGTCTCACGGCCCTACAGTTAGACTGTCTCTCAATTAACTGTCTCACGACCCTACAGTTAGACTGTCTCACAATTAACTGTCTAACGGCCGTACAGTTAGACTGTCTCACAACTAACTGTCTCACGGTCTCACGACCCTACAGTTAGACTGTCTCACAATTAACTGTCTCACGACCCTACAGTTAGACTGTCTCACAATTAACTGTCTCACGGTCTCACGACCCTACAGTTAGACAGTCTCACAATTAACTGTCTCACGACCCTACAGTTAGACTGTCTCACAATTAACTGTCTCACGACCCTACAGTTAGACTGTCTCACAATTAATTGTCTAACGGTCTCACGACCATACAGTTAGACAGTCGCACAATTAACTGTCTCACGACCCTACAGTTAGACTGTCTCACAACCCTATAGTTAGACTATCTCGCGGCCCTACAGTTAGACTGTCTCACAATTAACTGTCTCACGACCCTACAGTTAGACAGTCTCACAATTAACTGTCTCACGGCCCTACAGTTAGACAGTCTCACAATTAACTGTCTCACGACCCTACAGTTAGACTGTCTCACAATTAACTGTCTCACGACCCTACAGTTAGACTGTCTCACAATTAACTGTCTCACGACCCTACAGTTAGACAGTCTCTCAATTAACTGTCTCACGGCCCTACAGTTAGACAGTCTCACAATTAACTGTCTCACGGCCCTACAGTTAGACAGTCTCACAATTAACTGTCTCACGACCCTACAGTTAGACAGTCTCACAATTAACTGTCTCACGACCCTACAGTTAGACTGTCTCACAATTAACTGTCTCACGGCCCTAAAGTTAGACAGTCTCACAATTAACTGTCTCACGGCCCTACAGTTAGACAGTCTCACAATTAACTGTCTCACGACCCTACAGTTAGACAGTCTCACAATTAACTGTCTCACGACCCTACAGTTAGACTGTCTCACAATTAACTGTCTCACGACCCTACAGTTAGACTGTCTCACAATTAACTGTCTCACGACCCTACAGTTAGACTGTCTCACAATTAACTGTCTAACGGCCCTACAGTTAGACTGTCTCACAACTAACTGTCTCACGGTCTCACGACCCTACAGTTAGACTGTCTCACAATTAACTGTCTCACGACCCTACAGTTAGACTGTCTCACAATTTACTGTCTCACGGTCTCACGACCCTACAGTTAGACAGTCTCACAATTAACTGTCTCACGACCCTACAGTTAGACTGTCTCACAATTAACTGTCTCACGACCCTACAGTTAGACTGTCTCACAATTAATTGTCTAACGGTCTCACGACCCTACAGTTAGACTGTCTCACAATTAACTGTCTCACAATTAACTGTATCACGACCCTACAGTTAGACTGTCTCACAATTAACTGTCTCACGACCCTACAGTTAGACAGTCTCACAATTAACTGTCTCACGACCCTACAGTTAGACTGTCTCACAATTAACTGTCTCACGACCCTACAGTTAGACTGTCTCACAATTAACTGTCTCACGACCCTACAGTTAGACTGTCTCACAATTAACTGTCTCACGGCCCTACAGTTAGACTGTCTCACAACTAACTGTCTAACGACCCTACAGTTAGACTGTCTCACAATTTACTGTCTCACGGTCTCACGACCCTACAGTTAGACAGTCTCACAATTAACTGTCTCACGACCCTACAGTTAGACTGTCTCACAATTAACTGTCTCACGACCCTACAGTTAGACTGTCTCACAATTAATTGTCTAACGGTCTCACGAACATACAGTTAGACAATCGCACAATTAACTGTCTCACGACCCTACAGTTAGACTGTCTCACAACCCTACAGTTAGACTATCTCGCAGCCCTACAGTTATACTGTCTCACAATTAACTGTCTCACGGCCCTACAGTTAGACAGTCTCACAATTAACTGTCTCACGGCCCTACAGTTAGACAGTCTCACAATTAACTGTCTCACGACCCTACAGTTAGACTGTCTCACAATTAACTGTCTCACGACCCTATAGTTAGACTGTCTCACAATTAACTGTCTCACGACCCTACAGTTAGACAGTCTCTCAATTAACTGTCTCACGGCCCTACAGTTAGACAGTCTCACAATTAACTGTCTCACGGCCCTACAGTTTGACAGTCTCTCAATTAACTGTCTCACGACCCTACCGTTAGACAGTCTCACAATTAACTGTCTCACGACCCTACAGTTAGACTGTCTCACAAGTAACTGTCTCACGGCCCTAAAGTTAGACAGTCTCACAATTAACTGTCTCACGGCCCTAAAGTTAGACAGTCTCACAATTAACTGTCTCACGACCCTACAGTTAGACTGTCTCACAAGTAACTGTCTCACGACCCTACAGTTAGACTGTCTCTCAATTAACTGTCTCACGACCCTACAGTTAGACTGTCTCACAATTAACTGTCTCACGGTCTCACGACCCTACAGTTAGACAGTCTCACAATTAACTGTCTCACGACCCTACAGTTAGACTGTCTCACAATTAACTGTCTAACGGCCCTACAGTTAGACTGTCTCACAACTAACTGTCTCACGGTCTCACGACCCTACAGTTAGACTGTCTCACAATTAACTGTCTCACGACCCTACAGTTAGACTGTCTCACAATTAACTGTCTCACGGTCTCACGACCCTACAGTTAGACAGTCTCACAATTAACTGTCTCACGACCCTACAGTTAGACTGTCTCACAATTAACTGTCTCACGACCCTACAGTTAGACTGTCTCACAATTAATTGTCTAACGGTCTCACGACCCTACAGTAAGACTGTCTCACAATTAACTGTCTCACAATTAACTGTATCACGACCCTACAGTTAGACTGTCTCACAATTAACTGTCTCACGACCCTACAGTTAGACAGTCTCACAATTAACTGTCTCACGACCCTACAGTTAGACTGTCTCACAAGTAACTGTCTCACGACCCTACAGTTAGACTGTCTCACAATTAACTGTCTCACGACCCTACAGTTAGACTGTCTCACAATTAACTGTCTCACGGCCCTACAGTTAGACTGTCTCACAACTAACTGTCTAACGACCCTACAGTTAGACTGTCTCACAATTTACTGTCTCACGGTCTCACGACTCTACAGTTAGACAGTCTCACAATTAACTGTCTCACGACCCTACAGTTAGACTGTCTCACAATTAACTGTCTCACGACCCTACAGTTAGACTGTCTCACAATTAATTGTCTAACGGTCTCACGACCATACAGTTAGAAAGTCTCACAACTAACTGTCTCACGGTCTCACGACCCTACAGTTAGACAGTCTCACAATTAACTGTCTCACGATCCTACAGTTAGACTGTCTCACAATTAACTGTCTCACGACCCTACAGTTAGACTGTCTCACAATTAATTGTCTAACGGTCTCACGACCATACAGTTAGAAAGTCGCACAATTAACTGTCTCACGACCCTACAGTTAGACTGTCTCACAACCCTACAGTTAGACTATCTCGCGGCCCTACAGTTAGACTGTGTCACAATTAACTGTCTCACGGCCCTACAGTTAGACAGTCTCACAATTAACTGTCTCACGGCCCTACAGTTAGACAGTCTCACAATTAACTGTCTCACGACCCTACAGTTAGACTGTCTCACAATTAACTGTCTCACGACCCTACAGTTAGACAGTCTCTCAATTAACTGTCTCACGACCCTACAGTTAGACTGTCTCACAATTAACTGTTTCACGACCCTACAGTTAGACTGTCTCACAATTAACTGTCTCACGGCCCTACAGTTAGACTGTCTCACAATTTACTTTCGCACGACCCTAAAGTTAGACAGTCTCTCAATTAACTGTCTCACGACCCTACAGTTAGACTGTCTCACAATCAACTGTCTCACGGCCCTACAGTTAGACAGTCTCACAATGAACTGTCTCACGGCCCTACAGTTAGACAGTCTCACAATTAACTGTCTCACGACCCTACAGTTAGACAGTCTCACAATTAACTGTCTCACGACCCTATAGTTAGACTGTCTCACAATTAACTGTCTCACAACCCTACAGTTAGACAGTCTCTCAATTAACTGTCTCACGACCCTACAGTTAGACTGTCTTACAATTAACTGTCTCACGATCCTACAGTTAGACAGTCTCTCAATTAACTGTCTCACGACCCTACAGTTAGACAGTCTCACAATTAACTGTCTCACGACCCTACAGTTAGACTGTCTCACAATTAACTGTCTAACGGCCCTACAGTTAGACTGTCTTACAATTTACTGTCTCACGGTCTCACGACCCTACAGTTAGACAGTCTCACAATTAACTGTCTCACGACCCTACAGTTAGACTGTCTCACAATTAACTGTCTCACGACCCTACAGTTAGACTGTTTCACAAATAACTGTCTAACGGCCCTACAGTTAGACTGTCTCAAAATTAACTGTCTCACGGTCTCACGACCCTACAGTAAGACTGTCTCACAATTAACTGTCTCACAATTAACTGTCTAACGACCCTACAGTTAGACAGTCTCACAATTAACTGTCTCACGACCCTACAGTTAGACTGTCTCACAAGTAACTGTCTCACGACCCTACAGTTAGACAGTCTCTCAATTAACTGTCTCACGACCCTACAGTTAGACTGTCTCACAATTAACTGTCTCACGACCCTACAGTTAGACTGTCTCACAATTAACTGTCTCACGGTCTCACGACCCTACAGTTAGACAGTCTCACAATTAACTGTCTCACGACCCTACAGTTAGACTGTCTCACAATTAACTGTCTCACGACCCTACAGTTAGACTGTCTCACAATTAATTGTCTAACGGTCTCACGACCCTACAGTTAGACAGTCGCACAATTAACTGTCTCACGACCCTACAGTTAGACTGTCTCACAACCCTACAGTTAGACTATCTCGCGGCCCTACAGTTAGACTGTCTCACAATTAACTGTCTCACGGCCTAACAGTTAGACAGTCTCTCAATTAACTGTCTCACGGCCCTACAGTTAGACTGTCTCACAATTAACTGTCTCACGACCCTACAGTTAGACAGTCTCTCAATTAACTGTCTCACGACCCTACAGTTAGACTGTCTCACAATTAACTGTCTCATGACCCTACAGTTAGACAGTCTCTCAATTAACTGTCTCACGACCCTACAGTTAGACATTCTTACAATTAACTGTCTCACGACCCTACAGTTAGACTAACAATTAACTGTACAACGGTCTCACGACCCTACAGGTGAAACCCGGATTAAGAAACTTTCAATCCAGAAATCTTTTCGGTTACGTTTACGGATATAAAGACAAGTATCTGTGTACTACAGATACTTGAAACATGCAACTCTCTAGAGATAATTAAAAAAACTTTCAAGTGCTTGTTTTTTTTTAAACATGTAACAAAATGATTCTAAGATGAGCATATTTGTTTATTAAAAAACTGTTATAATGTAGCAGGACTGTCGCCAGCTCATCTTAGGGCCCTATAACTAGCTCGTGCCCATTTGATCAAAAACACCCATCACAAGGTCATTTAAAGAAGACGCAAATGTTAAATGAAGGGTGCCCTGCCTAGTTAAAGACTACAGTATTTAAGTTGTATTTAACTTAGGCAAGTTAGTCTACAGTATTTAAGTCGCAGAATGTTTTATAAGAAAGACTAGTTGCAAGTACCCGGCTTTGCCCGGGTTTAAGATAAGGTTTTCTGTTTACCTTCTGTTTTCTTCCTACCCCCTCTCTCCCTTCCTCTCTCTCCCTCCCTCCCTCCCTCCCTCTACCTCCCTCTCTCCCATCTCTCTCCCAACTCCCTCTCTCACCCTCCTTCTCTCACAACGTCCATCCTCCCTCTCTCCTTTCCTCCCCTCTCTCCCTCCCTAACCCCTCTCTCCCTCCTTTCTCCCTCCCTCCCCTTTCCACCTCTCTCTCTCCCTCCCCCTCTCTCCCCCTTCGTCCCTCCCTCATTCCCTTCTCCCTCCCTGCCCCCTCACTCTTTATCTCTCTCCCTCCCTCTCTCCCAACCTCTCTCTCTCCCTCCCTACCCCCTCTCTCCCTCCCTTCCTTTCTCTTTCCATCTCCCCCTACTCCCTCTCCCATCTCCCTCTCCCCCCTCTCCCTCTCTCCCCCCTCCTTTTCTCCCCCTGTCCATCCCCCCTTCCTCCTCTCTCCCCCCTCCCTCCCTCCCCCTACCCCTCCTTTCCTCTCTCTCTCCTCCTGCCCCCTCTCTCTCTTTATCTCACTCCTCCCTCTCCCTCTCTCTCCTCTCTCTCTCTCTCTCTCTCTCTCTCTCTCTCTCTCTCTCTATATATATATATATATATATATATATATATATATATATACTTATTATTATGGCTTCACACTTCTTCTAAAATCCTTCTTCATTCCTTTATCTTCCTCAAACTGTACAAATCAGAGAGCATGAAAAAACAACAACAATTCTTTGCATCACAAAGGCACAATACAGCACCAGCGAGCAAGTTCTATTCGAATCGGGAAATGACGTCACAGAGGAATTTTATTTATGGCGCCGTCGAGATTACTTTAATATAGTAAAATACTAAAATAAAAAAAAATAATTACAATTAAACTACCCATCGAGATGAAACGAAACCTGTCCTATAACCTTCCCCATGTAATTATGTGTATGTGTAACAAATTTCACGTTATCTGTTTTTCTGGATCTTGAGTTATAAGGGAACAGACAGACAGACAGACAAAAAATGCGTCTTATAAGTATAGAGACTATCAACAGCCACCATTAGCCACCCTTAAATGCCACCAGAGCATGGGCGTATTCATGGGGGGGGGGCAAGGTGGGCATTTGCTCCTCCCCCCCTTTACATTTAAAAAAAATGTCATTAAGTTGTTATTTGCTTCCACCCCCCCCCCCCATGGAAAATTTTTGCACCCCCCCCCCTGGAAAAATTCCTAGCGACGACCATGCACCAGAGGATAATTATTGAAACCCGTGACACAGTATCACACTACATGTCTCACAAATAACTATCTCACAGTCTAATTACTTATAGTTACATTGTCTTACGTTTACTTTTAGTTTTAAACCCGGATTATGAAACTTTATATCCAATCATCATTCCGGTTACATTTACGGATTAAAAAAAAAACAAGTCTAATTACTGTGATTCTGTGACGAGTACATATTTTTGATTAAACTATTATAATGTAGCTGGATGTCACCAGCTTATTTGGGGGCCCCTGACACTAACTGGGGCCCCACTGATCATTGAAGACGAGAAAATGCTCAATTTATGACGGGGGACTCGCCAATCTCCCCCCCCCATTTCACTTTCCCCAGGCAGTAACCGAAATGATGCCCCTGATTCTCTAGCCCACAGACTATAAATAGATCTTTGACTATGTTCTTATTCAACCTGAAAGTGTTGTGTGTGTACATGGGCGTATTCATGGGGGGGGGCAAGGGGTGGGCATTTGCCCCCCCCCTACGTTTTGAAAAAATGTCATATAAGAGGGGGGCATTTGCTCCCCCCCCCCCTACATTTAAAAAAAATGTCATTAAAAAAAAGTTGTTATTTGCCCCCCCCCCCGGAAAATTTTTGCCCCCCCCCCCTGGAAAAATTCCTAGCGACGCCCATGTGTTTGTGCGTCAACACATTATTTTTTAAAGTTTGCTGTTACACTCATAAATTACGAAATACGTGACCTCAAAGGATCTTGACTTGTACGTAATTTCTAAGTTTAATGAAACTGAACAAATATCGACATTAAGTGGAAGTAACTAAATCAGATATCTAGTCTTCTAGACTTTGTATCTCTGCATCAGCTACTTTAAAACCCAGATCTTTAGACTTCCGTGATCTCAAGGCTGAATTCAAACATACTCACACTCTTGTGACATTTCAGACTTGTGAAGTAGGTCACAAAAGAAGGTCATATCAGGGATGTCCTGACACATATTTTCAGACATGAATCAGTCTCTACAGATTTTTTGGTAACTCACAGTCGCGGTTCTGAACGGATGGTACGCGTACCCCGAGGGGTATGGGCATGGGCGTCGCTAGGAATTTTTCCGGGGGGTGCAAAAATTTTCCGGGGGACAAATAACAACTTTATGACATTTTTTTTTAAATGTAGGGAGGAGAGCAAATACCCCTTTCTTATATGACATTTTTTCAAAACGTGGGGAGGAGAGCAAATGCCCCCCTCTTGTATGACATGTTTTCAAAACGTGGGGGGTGGAAATGCCCCCCTTGCCCCCCATGAATACGCCCATGGGTAGGGGAAAGGTTACATAGAAATACGCTACCACATATAATTTTAGTTTAAAACAACCAAGGATTTGAAGAAAGTTGCCAGTTAGCTGGGTGACAAATCACCAAACAACGTGACCTAAGTATCGCTCTAGAAAGGTAAGGACACATTCCATTATGAAAACTTACGTGTGAGGCAGGGCCGGCGTTACGAGCTGTGGGCCCCAATTTAACGGATGCTTGCGAGGTCCCTCTTCTATTTTGTTACAATAACTACTATTACTTTTAATATACATGTAAATTTCGGGGCCCCTGAAAGGCGCAGGGCTCGATCTGGAGCAATAGGTCAAATTGGCCGGCTCTGGTGTGAGGGGTACCATTTGACATACTTTCGCACACTTTACGGAACTCTTGCGAAAATGTTTGAGAACAGCTGACTCCCAAATGGTTTTAATTAAAACATGTCGTACGATACCTCAGAACACTAACTTAATCAGTTACAGGGAATCGGATGAATTCACAATCATTCGAGTTACGTATCAATTGTTTTCCTACATAAAACAAAAAAATGGATTCATTCGTTCCTAGATTCTCATTCATTTAATTTTTTGTAATATATATATATATATATATTTTCAGAAGTACCCTTTATTTAAAGGCTAAAGGTACAGTATATGCATGGTACATACACTAAAGTGATTTACAAAAACAAAAACAAGAGGCTTATAATGGAAATCAATATAACTTGCAAAAATCTATTTTGATGTTTTAATTTTGAATGTTTTAGCACGAGGGTGAATCATAAATGTAACAAGTGTGCAAGAGAAATTTATGTTCTGAAAGTTAAAAAAAAAAAATTTGGATTCTGTATTAAAATGATTTGCAAAGTCTGGGCTGTATTCCACGTTATTTCAGTTTATAGCATCCCTGGATTTAAGAGATTTTACTGTAACGTTGTTATGGCGTGTCTGGGGGGAGGGGGGGCGGGGTGAAGAGAGAGTGGTGTGGGGGGTTCTAGTGACCTGACGTTTACCTTGTAGATTTAATAATTTTGATGAGGATCGGAACCAGGACTCTCAGGTCGACATTCAAGCGTCTACACCACTCAGCCATCCGTCCCACTATACTGAGGTAAGTCCCACTATACTGATGTAAGTCCCACTATACTGATGTAAGTAAGTCCCACTATACTGAGGTAAGTCCCACTATACTGAGGTAAGTAAGTCCCACTATACTGATGTAAGTCCCACTATACTGAGGTAAGTAAGTCCCACTATACTGATGTAAGTAAGTCCCACTATACTGAGGTAAGTAAGTCCCACTATACTGAGGTAAGTAAGTCCCACTATACTGAGGTAAGTCCCACTATACTGAGGTAAGTAAGTCCCACTATACTGAGGTAAGTCCCACTATACTGAGGTAAGTAAGTCCCACTATACTGAGGTAAGTCCCACTATACTGAGGTAAGTCCCACTATACTGAGGTAAGTAAGTCCCACTATACTGAGGTAAGTCCCACTATACTGAGGTAAGTAAGTCCCACTATACTGATGTAAGTCCCACTATACTGAGGTAAGTCCCACTATACTGAGGTAAGTCCCACTATACTGAGGTAAGTCCCACTATACTGAGGTAAGTAAGTCCCACTATACTGATGTAAGTAAGTCCCACTATACTGAGGTAAGTAAGTCCCACTATACTGAGGTAAGTAAGTCCCACTATACTGAGGTAATTCATACTAATAAATACTGATATTACGATAGTGACTGCTGTAAAATGACAGCTGTAAAATTATCTACTAAAGACCAGAATTTGCAAACAGTGCAGCGCATCAGGGATCAGCAAACAATAATCAACAGGCTTGCAAGCATTGCATTACGAAAAAAAGAATAGAGTTGCCACATCCATGGTCGTTTTCATGGAGGGGCAAGGGGGGGGGGTATTCGCCCCCCCCCCTTACATTAAAAAAAATGTCATAAAGTTATTTGCCCCCCCCCCGGAAAAATTCCTAGCGACGCCCATGGCCACATCCCAGTTTTTTTTAAAGTGAAAACTATTTAAACAGCCCCGCTAGAGTCAAATAAAAAAAATAAATTAGTGAAATAAAATAATCAATTTATACGAATACCAATTCTTAAGTAGCAGTGCAACAGTAGCGAAGGAAGGGTTACCGCGAGTTGTGATTCTGTACAGGGCGCAAAACTAGAAATGGTCATCGAAAGAGCTTTCAAATGTTTTGGCACTTCCCCACATTGGGAGGAGTGCGCCAAATATAAAAACTCGCACAGGGCGCCACACACTAGCTACGACTGAAAACTAATTCTAAAGTGACGCATTTAACCACCCCTGGAACTGAACCATCTGTCTATATATATCAGTGATTCTCAAAGTAAGGGCCGTGGCCCACTGGATGGTTTGGGCGGGTGGTGACAAAAACTCTATACATGACGGATTGAGAATACATTTGTACATAACTACAACTCTATATTCTAAAAAAAAAGTGTTCATCT
Organism: Bulinus truncatus; assembly: GCA_021962125.1. Lineage (NCBI taxonomy): Eukaryota > Metazoa > Mollusca > Gastropoda > Planorbidae > Bulinus > Bulinus truncatus. The sequence continues at coordinate 3,632,854 of JAGDYQ010000047.1, read as the reverse complement.
GTCTTAGTTCAGTGGGAGAAACTAATGATAGAACTAGTGGCGCTTTGTAGTTTGTTTTTTACTGGGGGGGGGGGGGGTAAAAAAAAAACTTAAATTTCTCTGGCGGGTCCGCTAGGCGTAGAAGTTTGACAATCGCTGATCTATATCATATTGCCTATATAAATCTTTTAAGATAGTTCTATCTGTGACTGTGTTTATGTACTCATTGATCTGTAAGGGTTAATTGAAAACTTTATTTCAACTATGTCAAGTAAAGACGTACGTTTAACACTCCATTCATTACTTAATACAAATGAAAGATGCCAATTAGTTATTTATTCATCTTATTCAGAACCTGGATTTCTATTTTCTGTTTTCCTGCCTAACGTACAACACCAAAATCAACATGTGAAGTAATATTCTTTCCCACATTTTACAAGTTACAAGGACATCATTGAAGCCATTTATCTACTTCACATATAACCACTAAAGTTTGACACACCAAGTCACTTTATTGTATACAATAGCTTAGACGTCTTTTAATGAATTGAATGCAAGCTATGGTTCTGATTAAATTAAATACGGATGTTAAGTTAAGTGCACATGAAATGTATACAACGTAGCAGATATTGTATGGATAAATATATTAAAACCAACTTGATCTTTATAACATTTTATTTGACTGAAGAAAGTAAGAAATAAACAACCTTAAGAATAATCATTGACCAAAATATCTATAAAAATTGGATGTTCATTTTTATCACTGACTGCTACACCGTATGGTTTCTCAAAATATTTTCTTAGTTTTAATGAAACAAATCATCTCATTTAGTTGACTGTTAGCTGAAAGTATAAACAAAATCAAACATTTCTTTCCAAGCCCACACTATGGAAACCATTTCAGCACAACTGAAACACTCCTTATACAAATTTAGTGTCTAACAACATAGGCTGGAATACAATGGGCTGTTGCCAAGTAAATATTTCCCGTACACAAAAAATGTACATTAAAAAAATATATGCAGCTATTACTGTTTGTTATCTTTAAGATTCTCGAATTTCACATCTGTTAAACTCAGTGCTTTATTTGTGCCGGTACGCACCTTTTTCAATGTGGGGAAAAAATTATTACTTTCTTGTATTTTAAGAGGATTTAAGTTGGTTAACAATTAAATAAAATTGTTTTAGACATTTAGTATCTTTGCAGTTGTGATTTAGCTTGCATCGAGGTGCGAACTGATAGTTAAAAAGTTAGGCAATCCATCACTGAGTACCGGCACCTACTTTTTTTTTTACAAAAAAAGCACTGGTTAAACTATTACTTAATTGTGCATCTGTAGTAGGTCTAAACACATCAGCTAAACAATAATTTTCAAAATACCACAATGGACCGAAAAAAAAAAAAATCAAAGTATGAAATATTTGAAAGAAATATATACAGACTCTCAGAATGGGGCAGGAGAATTATTAAAGTTGAAATGCAAATATGATTTCCAAGTCTCAGACTAGGTTTACATTTGTAATAAAAAAGTTTGACCAACACGATTAGTAAATACACATTTTGCATTTTGAATAAGGAGGCTGTATGATTTACGGGCAAACAATTACAGGACACACATAAAATGTCTAATGTGGATGTATTCATTCTTTCTGCATGATTGTCACTGAGTGCTCAAGATTCAATAATAATTGCATACAATCTAGAGAGTTTTTTGCTGTCGGAAAGTTTAATATTGGGTCAATAGGTGTTCAGCGTATAAAATGTTTTATTCACAGTTGATCAATCACAAATATCAATGTCATAGCTAACTTGGTACTAATAAGAGATATTAAACTTACAGCTCTGTGACTTGAAAGATAAATGAAACATAAAAAAAAATTTAATTAATGCCAAATTTTAACTGATACTGACATCTAATAAAAAGGCATTGTCAATAGGCAGAGATAAAAAAAACAACAGAAAAATTGTTTATGCAAATCGATTAAATTTATTGAAAGTTTAATAAAAGATCGTGGGTAATTTTTTTTTTTGATTAGATTAACAGTGCCCATCAATCCAGAATGTCGCAAGCAAAAGATTTCTCAAGATATGTTTCATCCATTTTCCAAAGAAAAACTAAATACAAATTTATGACAAGTACATGTATAACCCTTTGCCATTTTTTTTAAAAATGTTCAATCTTCAATGCTGTAAAATTAATATTTAAAAATTTCAGTAGCTTGTTAAAATATACATCTTCATGTACAACATGTCCGATAGAGATGGATGTCAACACAGGTAGGTCGGGGGAAGTAAGCGGATACATTAATTGATGTTTTACAAAACTTTGCAGCCTTACAGACATGAAATTGTTAAACAAATGTAGGTCACGTTGTTGCCTGGGCTGAAGCTGCAGCAGCATTGGCAATGTTCTCTCCCAGGGCTTCCAGCAGTTCTCTTCTGTAGTCATCAAAGTCTCCATCGATTTCATTGATCGATTTATTTTCTACAACCCACAACTGACAGTCTGTGTCTCGGATAAGTCTTTCATCGTGGCTGACAATGATTACACCTGAATTGTAATGGATATAGAGGATGAAGCCATTTCCAAAAAAGTTCTTAGATTATTTTGGGTTCTATAAAAGTGATAAATTTTGATAACGGGTTTGTGTTGTAATCAATCAAGTATAGCGTTAATACATGTATCTGTTCAATCATACTAAAAAGCCAGACAGTTATTAAGTAAATAAAACACTGATTCACCTCCAGTAAATTCTTTAATGGCATCAGCCAAAGCATCAATGGACTCAATATCTAAATTGTTGGTGGGCTCATCCTGACAATTTCAAAAGAGCATTCAGTTTAGAAAATAATATTAAAATTTTAAAATATATAACACACTAGCAATGACTCTACATACATACTTACACATATTTAGAGTTTATTATTATTACCAATCACATATATGCTTAAACATATATATAGAGTATACTATGATTACCAATATGAGAACATCTGGAGCTCTACATGAAAGATCTGCCAGAGCAACTCTTGCTTTCTGACCTCCTGAAAGATCACGAATAGGTATTTTGTGAGCATGTGAAGCGAGTCCAAATTGTCCAAGTTTCTTTCTTCCATCTTGTTCAGTAAGATTGAATAAATCCTAAATCAGACAAAGTGTACATTTTTTAAACATGAAAAATGTAAACAATTAAAAAATAAGCTATCCAATAGTATTTCCGTTGTTTAGTAATAAAATAAAATTCACTTTCTTAACACATTATTTCTCTGGGATGAAATTTCACAAGCAGTACTGTTAACATTTTTTTTTTCGCTTTGCCATTAGCCCTTATCTTAAGGTTATTTCATTTTTTGTATGCCTGTTTAGTTTTTTGATTCCCAAAGAATTACATTTTTTTTTCTCTACATGGTAAAATTAACTATTAAAAATATTTTTTTTTTGGAAAAAGGGACGTTGGATATTATGTGTTATTGTGAAAAAATAAGGGCTGTTGAGCTGACTACATACAGACCATATAAAAAATTCTATAATATATAAATATATATAAACAGAGATTTTTTTGTAAAAAAATAGGTGCCGTTACTCGGTGATTACGAGTGTGCGCGGAAAGCAGTTTTGCATTTTATTTTAATTCTTATTGCGCGCAATTTTAAAACAATTCAATTTAAAACAAATTAATAATATGAGAAATTAATAATAAACATTAAATACAAGAAAAGTAATTATTTTTTCCCCACAATGAAAAAGGTGCCGGGGCGCCCTGATTAAAAAACCCTCAAGTTAGAAACTATTGAGTGGAAATAAACATTCAATGAAAGTTTAAATTCTTTGAATACTGTTAAAAAATAAATTTTTAGCTCAGCAAAAGTTTTGTAACAAATTTATAAGAAACAGATATATACATATGTTCATACATACCATTAAATACTGTGTGGCTGATTTGTCCAGGGTCAGTTGATCAGCAGAATGTTGATCATACTTTCCAATACGCTAGAAATGAATAAAATTAATGTATCACAGAATTTTTAAAAATGTTAGCATATCACATGACTATGACATCAAAAAACTATTTTCTTAATAAAATATTTTGTTAACATGTCTTACCAAGCGATGATTTTTACGTCTTTCTCCAATGCCCTGAAAAAACAATAATGAAGCCGACATTAATTATTGACACAAAACAAGAAATAAATTAGATGAACAAGAATGTAAGAAAAAAATTATTAGAAGTTTATTTAGAAAAAAAATGAGCCAATTTACTAGAAGAAAGTCAAAATCAAAAATGAAATATGAACGGGCATACTGTCGATTGAGTGAATTGTTGTCACATTGGTATGTTATGATTACAGTTTAACAGGAAGATAGAATCTTACAAATGTTTAATTCATATCATATAGTTAAGAAGCATTATTTTTATAAACCATAGAAAGATTTTTAGGGATGCCATTAGACTTTGCCAATTTTATTTACTTGGGCATATTAAATAAATTATGAGATATTTTACAGTTCACCTAAGTGCAGAAAAAAAATCACTAAATTCATCATTTAATAAAATAACCAGACAGTGTCAGGATTTCTACACAAGTGTACTTACTGGTATGATTTAACCAGACAGTGTCAGGATTTCTACACAAGTGTACAGTGCACTTACTGGTATGATTTAACCAGACAGTGTCAGGATTTCTACACAAGTGTACAGTGCACTTACTGGTATGATTTAACCAGATAATGTCCAGATGTCTACATAAGTGTACAGTGTACTTACCGGTATGATTTCTCCAGTAAGTAGTTTTAGGAATGTACTTTTCCCTACACCATTAGGTCCCACTATTGCAACTGTGAAATAAGAATTACAAAAAAAAATAAAAAAATAAAATCATTTACATTTTCTAACAATAAAATACATCAATAACAAACTATGATGAGAATGGTAGTACAGGGTACTAAAATATAAAACTGTGATGAGAATGGTAGTACAGTGTACTAGAATATAAAACAATGATGAGAATGGTAGTACAGTGTACTAATAAAGCTGCATTTAAGTACAAATTATAACCAAAACTGCTTTAGAAAAATTAACAAAAAAAAGTAAGGAAGCAAATCTATCCAGACAGGATAGAACTAACCTCTGGAAGACATATCAATACCAAAATCTAGATCTCTGAATAACTCTCTCTGTCCAGGGTATCCAAATGTTACAGCTGGAGGTAATTTTGAAGAAAAAATATTCAATGATTTACAAGTAAAATGACAGAAAAGTACCTTTAATTTTTAATTCCATTCAAAATCGTATACATATAAAACTGAGAAATTAAAAAGTTATGAAATTTAATCCACTTACAGTATACACCCAGTATAGGTGGATTCAAAGGTGTTGGTGCAGGAAAAGAAAACTTGACAACATAATCTTTTGGTCTGGTCAATAACTCGGTTTTGGTTTCTTCTTCTTCAAACTGATTCTGTTTCTTTCTCCCTTTTTCCTGTTTGCGTGTCAAAAAATCTTTTTGCTTGGCTTCCTATTGCAGAAAATTAAAATAAATAAATAGAAGAGATTAATTTTGCTTTAGACCAGAGTGATTGTATTGAAAGAAATATGAATAATAATTTATACACTTATAAAAAATTCAGTTGTAAAGTTGCTATGCCTAAAGCTTATGTTTATTAAAATGTATAAATTTATTTATGTATATAAAACAAATAATACATCGCTGCTTTAATAATATTTTTTTTTCTTCCCAGAATCCAAATGATGTGCAGCCTATACAAAAATGGTAATCCACTTACAGCTACTTTGGTTGATTTGCCAGATGCTTTCATGTCCTTTAGTTTTTTTTCTTGTTTTTCATAATCTTTCAACTGTTCCTTCCTTTTCTGTACAAACATCTTCTTGAAAGTAGCTGTTAAAAACATAAACAAAATGAGAAGTCTGGTGACACCTAATTTAATTTAAACACTAAGTGAACAAGAACAGAAATTAGATATTCTACCGTAATTTCCTCTATAGTAGTATAGTTTCTGCTGATCAAGATGTATGATGTCTGTACAGACATTATCTAAAAAGCTCTGATCGTGAGACACCACTAGTAATGTTTTCTTCCACTGCTGGAGGTAGCTGAATAAAAAGATTAAAAAGAATATAAAAAAATAAAGACTACATGTTGGAAGTTTTTTTTGTTTAGTTTTTTGGATGCAATAAAAAAAATGAGACACTACAATTTAAGACTATTTCTAAGGAATAAATTATGTACATTAAAATGTTAGTTAGAGAATGTGTAGATAGAAAAATGTGCTAACAAAAAGATTAATGCTGATGAAATAAGAAAAATTTCAGAACGTACATGAATTAAAGCTAACCAGTAGCAATAGTATTTGATTTACTCACTTATCTAACCAAATGACAGCATTCAAATCAAGGTGATTGGTAGGTTCATCAAGCATAAGAAGCGTTGGCTCAATGAAAAGGGCTCTTATGAAACAAATTTAAAAATAATATGCCATTTTATGAACAGACAAAACTTGTAATACATTAAAATATAATACATTTAACAAAAATATTTTTTTACTTTTATTAGGATTAATTAAAAGGAAAAAAACTGTTACACAATAACTCTTCCTTTATTTGTTTTGAAGGCAGATTCTTTTTAATGATATGAAAAATTCTTCCAAATAGCTTAAGAAATTGAACATGTATTAACCATATGAGCATATGCTAACTTAGACAGGTCTGATTAAGAACTTATATGTTACCTCGCTAAGGATACTCTCATTCTCCAACCACCAGATAAGTCTTTGGTAGGTCTATTCATCATTTCTTTTGTGAAACCCAAACCAGCTAAAATCCTCCTTGCCTTGGGCTCAGCAGCATCTGCATTAATGGCACGTAGTTCCTCATAAACCTTTTAAATAAGAGACATTTATTTTAAACAGCCTAAAGATCCTAAATGATGACATGATTAATGAGCAATAAATTACTAGCATTAAAAATAAAAAGTTATTAGAATTAGTAATAGCAGTAAAATGCTGAAAAAAGCAAACAAAGTATAAAACCAATTCTATCAAGACTATTAAAATAATCTAACATCTTTTAGTCTGTCTGTGATCTCTCTGCCTCCTTCTGTGATTCTGGACATTAAATCTTTCTCTTCCTGCAGGAGAGCTGTTCTCTTTTTGTCTGCTTTCAAGACAGAATCAATGGCTTTCGTCTCATCAGCAGAGACTTCCTGCTCACAGTAAAGAGCATCTATGTTGGCAGGGATGTTTAATGCTCGACTAGCTATGTGTTTCAGCAATGTTGTTTTGCCGTGGCTAAGAAAAGGAACACGACTCATTAGTTTTCTTTTAAAAAAAAAACGATTTGAGAAATCAATGTGTTTCATGGCATTAAAGTTAATATGAAAAAGGTTGTTTTTTTTTAAGATTTACCCATTAGGACCGACTAAACCATATCTACGACCATGTGTGATGAATAAATCAGCATTAACAAAAAGTTCTTTCCCTCTTGCAGAGATGCTAAACTTCTCTACCTGAGAATCAAATGAAGATTTAAAAAAAATTGTAGCAGCTAATTTAATTAAAAAAAAATAGATATATAAAATTTAAAAAAAAAGCCAAAAATTAAAAAATAGTTGTACAAATATATGACTGCAAGATTAAATGCTGAAAAAAAAAACAACAGCTCACTTTTATGTCCAACTGATTATCAAGTACAGCATCCTTCTTAGACTTCTCTGCCTGTGATACTGAAAACTGGCCATCTTCTTCCATTTCCTCCACAGCTTTAGCAAATATCATCTTCAATGAAAAGAAAGAATAAAATATAGCAAAAATGAAATTTTGAAATAACAGAAATGACTTCAAACTACTCGAATGAACTTTTAAAGATCTCACACAACTTATAACTTGCTAACCTTTTTTTTCAGTTTTTTCAGTTCTTTTTTGGAAAGTTTTGGTTTATCATTCTCATCTTCTGTTTCACAGAAAAATTAAAATCTTAAAAAATATGACATTATGTAAAAAAACAACAACAATACAATCAACAACTAGCTGAAAAAAAAAAAAATAAATTGATAAACAGCATTTGTATAATCCTAGCTCTAACCTTCTGCATTTTGTACTGTATCTTCTACCAGAGCATCCCTGTTTTCTTCCTCTTCATCTAAACCATTCTCATCAAGGTCATCTTCGGGTTGGGACTTTCTGACCGCTGGTTTGTTTTCAACTTTCTGTTTTTTCTGTAGCTCTTCTGCATGTTTTTCTTTTTCACCTGCAATCAGATCTTCTTTCAACTTGTCCATCTTACTCTTCTTTTTTTTATCCTGCAAAAGAACAGTACATTATTAATAGGACAATAACTACATTATTAATAGGACAATAACAGTACATTATTAATAGGACAATAACAGTACATTATTAATAGGACAATAACAGTACATTATTAATAGGACAATAACAGTACATTATTAATAGGACACTAACAGTATATTATTAATAGGACACTAACAGTACATTATTAATAGGACACTAACAGTACATTATTAATAGGTAAAATAACAGAACATTATTAATAGGACAATAACTTTTTTTATATGCAGGTTTTAAATGAAAAAAAAAAAGGTTAACATACTATAGTCTATGGCACATATTTGCTAAAATGGAGATTTAAAATACTAAAAGCACTTATATTTTTACATTTAGTTATCAATTTGCTATCATATTTATACATGTATATGCATATATTACAAGAATTAGTTTAAAGGTGTGAAAAAAGAAAACAAAGATGGTGTTTTATACCGTTACAGAAAGCAAAAGATAAATATGAATATGCATGATTCAGTGGCCAGAAATACGCTGAAAAAAAAAATGAACTAGTAAAAATTACATTTATTATTATTATAAAAAAATTAGATGCTTTACCTTTTTCTTAGCTTTTTTCCCAGTTTCAAATTCCTGATCATCACTTAGATTCAGTTTTCCAATCTCATCTACAACATCATCATCATCATCTTTCCACTCTTCTTTCACTGACTTATTCTGATTATGTAAAAGTAAAAAAAAAAAAAAAAAAAAAAAATTTTAATGTAGGCTACATACAAAATAAATGAAGAGAGATTTCAGAAGTAAATAATACAGAGCATATGTAGCCCACTAATCAAAATTTTTATCGGCATGGTTGCAGAGGTCCTTTGCTCCGCAAGGAGTTCAAGGCATTAGGTCAAGATATAAAAATAGCCAACAGATATAAATTAAGATTAATAAAGAGCCTCCAATTTCCTTTATAAAAGTGTAAAAATTCTTAAAATTGATGAAGATTTGATTTTTTATTGGAGGGTCAAGGGCCCTGGCTGTTTATGTTGGCTTTTTTTATGAATCAATTTCAACTGTATGATCTATACCCCAAAATGTTGAGAATTAAAGGTTTCATTTATTCAAGCTGCATATAACTTTAAATGTTCACTAAATAAACAGACATCGTTTATGCAGCTTCCAAATCTTACATATTACAAATTAACATACTGCAAATTATTAATAGCAAATGTATAAATATTTAAGTGGTATTAAACTAAATATTTATTTTTCTCATTATCAGTTTAATTTTTATCAAAATGTAACCAAAAATAATAAATTTGTTAAAGCTTTGTTAATCTGTTACCCTTTATTAAATATGGCCCCAAAACATAATTTATGTAGTCTTGTAAAAACTAACTAGTTACAATTTTAGTGGGACCATAGTTACAATTTTAGTGGGACCAAACTGTTTAACAGAACGAAAAGCTATCTTCACACTGATACCACATTTGGTTGAATTAATCTTACGCTATAATAGAACATTATACCTAACATCAAAAACCGCCATTTAGAAAGAATTTCTGATTGACCCCCACTCTTTACTATGTAATAAAAAAAATAGCTGTCTAGAAAAGAATGAAAAACATAACACGATTTTGGGTACAAATAATATATTAGATAAATATTTCTTTGCGATAGACTTAGAATAAGATGTAGAAATATATCCCCGAAGTGAAACATTGTAAAAACAATATGCTACCATAATATGTGCCACAGTGAGACTTGTAAAAAATCTGCTCTCAGATTGAGCAGGTAAAGGTGGAAATGCAATTCAACACTAATAAAACTCTGATATTTAAAGCAGAAAAAAAAAAGCATTTAAAAATGTAAGGGCTATAACGTTTTGGCTTTTAAAAGAAAAGAAGAAATGTATTTCAAACAAAAACTAACCTTCTTCTTGGACTTTTTTCCTGTTTCTGAACTTTTCTCACTATTTTCAGAAGTCTTACTCACTTGACTTACTGAATCATCAATATCATCATCTTCATCGTCTTTTAATTTTTCTGTCTTGCTCTAGAAAAATAATGGTAGAGGAAGTAAAGTAAAAATTCTTTCAGGATAAATCAGGTACGCTTCTTTTTTTCTGGTATGTTTAGTACAAGTAACACCAAGTCAGAAAGAATTAAACAGTATAAGAGGAAATTTGTATAATAAATAAGCATTACCTTTTTCTTTGTTTTCTTTAGAGCATCTGTATCTTTACCATCTTGAGCTGCTGGTCTCCCAGAGTCGCCATCATCATCTTTTTGTTTATCTACTTTATTCTACAGAAACAAAAAAGATATGATAGTTATCTCATAAATCTTTCCATAGCAAAGTGCGTGCACATAGCAACATCAGAGCATTGTTTTATTTCAGCATTACTTTTTAAAAAAGATTTTGCCATGGTTGCTGCCAATGTTCCCTCTAAGCTGAGCGCGTGAGCGATCGCTCACTCGTATTCAGAGCGTCGCTCATGCTAACTACGATCACTCACTCCGACGGACGACATCACTTAAATCGCTCACAAATTTTGGCCTCAAACAAAATTTCGCTCAGAGACAAAATTTTTGCTCACTTCATACCACACCTTAGAGGGAACATTGGTTGCTGCATAAGATAGGTGCAGAGAACAGAAACTAAATCAACCATTTCACATCACAGTGAGAACAATTCAAGTTACTTAATCATATTATTAGGTATAAGTTATAAGAGAACTACAACTAAAAAAAAAACACAAAAGAATAAATTTAAATTATGAAGGAATAAGCCATCAATTAGAAAAGGGGCTCATGAGAATTAAAGAGCAAAATCTTAGATAAGAAAGGAGTTTAAAGACTTTAGCCTGTGACTAAAGTAAAAAAAAATTCAGCTTCTTAAGCCATATCAGTTTAGAACGGTCTTTAAAACGATTTAAAAACACAAAGCTCTAAAATTATATTCCTGAAGAAATTTTAATGAGCTGATTCACACAAATTTCACATGAATAAAATAACTAGCATTAATAAACCAAAACCTACAAAATAAAAATAAAAGACCATGCAGACAATCTAATGATAAGCTCCATATTATACCCTAAAAAAAGAGTTATAAAAACCTATTCAAACCTTTTTTTTAGACTTCTTTCCACCCTCAATATCCTTTTGATTTGTCTGCTGGACTTCATTATCATCATCACCCTTCCACTTTTCCTTATCTCCTTTGTTTTTCTTTGGCATCTGTAGGGTATAATTAAAATGTGCATATTGAGCTAATATTGTAATAATTGTATATTTCACACAGCTTATGATTTGATCTCTATTGACATAGTTAGCTAATTATTGTATAACATCTTTACACCACATGAATTTATGGTATATTGTATCTACTTCTTTTAAACATAGTAATTTTATTACAATTTTAGTATTGAAACTATAATTTTAAATTTCTACATACTTTAAAATATACATTTCATTAGAGTAAAGGCAAAAGAAGCCAAAACACAATAAACTTTGCAGTCAATATCATTGATTAGCTGTGTTATACCAGCCCAATATAAACTGTTGATATTATTTTTACTATTAAACTATTGAATTTAAATAAATACTTTTTTTTTCAATTAAAACAAAAAGACAAACAAGAAAAAAAAGTCCTAAAAACATAAGCCCTAAAGTAACTAGTAAATGCGCTTCTTAAATTTAGATTTATTGTTTAAACATATTAATATTACATATGCTATAATTTTTGTCCACCTTTGGGTGATGTTAAATGATGTAGCTTGTCTGAATGTGAAGAATAATTAAATAAACAAGTGAAAAGAGTACTACCCACAAATATTTTTTTTAATTTGTAAACAAAAAATGATTCTCTCAGACATTAGATGATTAGTGTCATTAGATAGATGAAAAAGTGACATTACAAAGATTATTTCTTTTCATCTAGATTATTTCTTTTCATTTATTAATATTAAACTAATAACAATATATAATTTAAAAAAAAACATGTCGAAAAATGAAAGTTGATGAGTTATTGATTCATTCAAACAATTTATTAATCTAAGCCAAGACTTGGTTCCAGTCCATATAATATTGGCCTTTACTTGCTTCATAAAGTTTGAAGTAAATAATATAACGGAGTGGCTATGGTTCTGTCCAACTACTGTTTTTTTTTCATTCAAGTCATAAGAATTTGTTTAAAATCCACTTTGTTTAATTTCTAACAAACATATCACAGTATATAACCGATAAAGAGTATTACTATCTCATTCAATATGTCATGGCTAGGCTAGAACTTGAGGGGCCCCTTTCGGTTGTGTAACATGGGCCCCTGTTTCAAACATGATGACCCATTAAAAATAAAGGATTGTAATCAAAATCGTACGTGCTAAGAACAAGAGATTCACGCTTTACGAGAATAGCCATATTTGTTTACAATAGTTACATACCGTGAGAGAGGGGAATTATAACTATTGCGTGAAATTGTAGCAATCACCAACAATGTGTTAAAATGTGAAACCGGAAGTAGACGTACAACTTGAAATGAACAATTGACCTCCGGAAAATTCTACGAAGTGCACTAGCTAAAATAGATGAAATAAAATTAAACCTTTTTTTATAAAAAATAAAAGCGTTTATTAAAATGCACTAAAAGAAAAGTAAAATAATAATAATAGTTTTTACATTATACACTTTTGCCCAGTCAGATTTCCTTAAAGTATGATGTAGAATATAGATATGTTTAAAAGTTTTCATGAAGCATGTAGGTCTACATGTATTGTGAATTTATTCATCATCAATGCTAAGCCCGCCTAGTTGTTTTTTTTTTTTTTTACAATTGTTAACAGATTTGTAATTGCATTCGCAAAAAATAAGAAAATACAAATATTAGAATTACAGACAAGCCGATCAGTATATGGCAAGAAGCCTTCGGAAAAAAATACTAGTCTATTTAAATGATAATAAGAACGGACAAAGGAATCGAAAATACTAATTGTAGTTATTGTAATTACAAAATAAGGAAGTCTTGTAATGTAACCCTACCCTCTTTCTTGAGTTTTATTGTATGTATTTATTTCAATTGGCGGACCACACCTCACAGAAATAAGGGGGGGGGGGATGTAGTTTCACGACAAAGCTCTCTCTCGGAAGAAGAATGAGGATTGTTGTGTTTTAACAGGGCATATTTATTAATCCAATATGTATATTCAATTTCAAGGCAAGAAATGCCTTGTATCAAAATTAAGTGTCGTCCAGAAAATCTTTAGCTATTACAAAATCAGGGCTCGATTTACCGCCTGTGATGAGAACTGTCATCCCCGGCTCTGCTTTAGCTAGTTCATCCCCGCCGAGGGTGAAACCAAATACATTTATCCCCGGCTCTGCAGAATTTTTTTTTCATCCCCGGCACTGGTTTTTTCTTAAATCGAGCACTGCACAAAATAAGACTTCATACTATCGTATCGAGGGAGCACAGCACAGGTAAAGTGAAATCAAAATTTAACCAGAATATCTAAATCCACTATTTTTTGTTATTAATTACTTAGAATTTATTATCTTACTTTGTTAATTTTGAAGACATTCCAGTCTACTCCTTTCTTAAATTAGACCATTATCGTCTATTTGGCGACTGGCATTTCTTAAATTTAAATCTCAGAAAGGTTAATAATATAAACGAATAAATTACGTCCCGCTTAATTACAAATTAGTCTTAAAAAATCGAAAACAAGAAAAAAAAAACATTTGAAAACATTCTTCTTTTAAGCGGGGGGGGGGGGCACTCCACACCTAGCCGGGGCTGACAAGTCCAACTAAAAAGTAAGCAGGAACGATAACAATGGCTAGTCAGCAACCAAAGTTGGGGGACATAACTCACTATATTAATACAAATTGTAACTAGTAAATATTTATTTAATTTTTGTTTTAGTTATTTTCTCAAATTAAAAAAATTATTAAATTGCTTTTAGTTAATAATTATGTAATAATGCAAAAAAAATATTTGTAACTATTTTTAATTATCTCTTATAAAATGTTTATTAAAACATTGACAATTATCAAACCTATAATCTAATTTCAGTTTATGTGAAATATGGTCTAATGGTAAACTAATTTAAGCATACTTACCTGGCACAGGAGGTACCATGATCAATAAGGTAGTCCTCCCAGGTCGAGGCTCGTCCATTGCACTTCGGGCGGGCTGACTCCTGCGATCACCCCAAATGTGGGTGCCTCGGGTGCGTAATTTTTGCGTATGGGGGATTGCGTTCGCGCTAACCCCCGAAAACTGCAATGAGTGAAGTGGTTAGAAAACTTAACCTTCATAATCTTAAATGAAACGTGCACAAGATTGCAATATGACCTCGTCTTGTCTGTTGATTGAATTGAGCTGTAATTTCCATCGTTTTGGGAAGGCTTTCATTGAATAGCAAACTGGTCATGAAAACATAAAATGGGAGCCCCAGTTGCCACCCTTATTAAGGCCACATTTCCATAGCCACCATGGGAGCCTCAGTTGCCACCCTTATTAAGGCCACCTTTCCATAGCCGCCATGGGAGCCCCAGTTGCCATCCTTATTAAGGCCACCTTTCCATAGCCGCCATAGGGCAGATATTAATATATCAGATAAGAGCAGATAAAGGTTATCACTGTTCTTTATCGTTCATGTCGAGATTATAGATCAGTACTCAGATTTTATGGATTTCAAGAGAATCCATCATAAACATTCATCGGGGGGGGGGGGTACAATTAACAATGGAAGAGGTTAAGAGTCCGTAAATGTCAACAGTTTATGCCATAGAGAGCATTAGAGATATGAATTTTGTTATGGGAGCAAGCATAATGTAATAATGTATACAAATTAATATTTTAAAATGACTTTTTTACTAGCTGAACTATAATTTAGTTTAAATCAGCAGTTCTTTAAAAACATGTTATTCTCTAAATCAAACATACCATAATTCTATTGTCTTAGTAATTTAAATTTTTTTGTTTATTATTATACTTATATTTAAAAAATCCTGAAATATCAATTAAATCTTAAAATAACATAAAGAATCCAAAGTAAAACAAATTTATAATTGGGTTTTATAAATTATTTTCCTTATAACTATTTGCTTTGACTTTTGAAAATCAATTAATATTATCCCTCATTTAATTAAGTTAAATTCAAACTACATGAGAGGCTGTTCAATTTTTTCTTGATTTTTTTATCTATCCCTTCCTTCCATTTAAACTTTTTTACCATTCTGTCACAGTGTGCGACCCTTCGACCCCCCACAAGACCCAGTCATTATATGATCATAAGAGAATGACCCCTATGTAGGTCTATATAAGTAAAACATATCTATGCAAATTTTGCAACAATGAATATCAAGCATAACCAGTAAAGGTGACCTTAGCCTTGCGACTAACCACTTAACAAAGTGACAATTGTAAAATAATCTCTAATTAAGAAATGCTACATAGTAAAAAATATTGGTAACGCCACATGTTTAAATTTCGTCAATGAAAAAAATAAATTTATTGAATATTTCTAAGATATTAGCCCAATTTTAATTTATAACAATAAATATTAAACTTAAGTTGTGATAGTTTCTTGAATAATATTTCCATAACTCAACTCTTTACTAAAAATACAGTTTATGGAAAAACCTTTAAATTTGATCTTTGACCAAACAATTTGACAATTAGTATGTTCAACCTTTTATATAATGTTATTGTGATATTTATACATTTAAACATATTTAATATAAAAAGATGTTCATTAAATTAATCAATTAATATATAAATTACAATAGTGAAATATGTAACTATACACCACCTTATTTTAAATTCATATAATTTCGGTTTGTGGTATGTGAAAGAAATTGATTTTTATAAGTCATTAAAGTCAAAACTTGAGAATAATAAGAAATAAATAGAAAATTAAAGTTCTTAAGTTTGGACATTTATTTTATGCCAAGATATCAGATATTATTTTCTTTAATGTATTTTTATCAGGGATGATGCTTCTAGAGGCAAAATAAATATACATGTACATGTCATGTACATATAGAATGGGTTAATACATGAAATATTTCCATATCAGCCATATGAAAGATACTCATTTAGCCAAACGGCAAACATAAAATATTTTAAAGGTACTTTTTTTTTTTTCCACTGAGAATATAATGTATATTTAAATGAATGAAGCTTTCAGAATCACCATTTTTTGTAATTAATATTTCTAAAAAAAAATGTGTATGAAAAATGTGAAAGTTGATGAATTATTTATCACCTCAAAAATAGAACACTAATGTTTATATTATATAATATAATATATATTTATTTGCTGCCAGCTTATTCACAAGATAGTTTTTCTATTATTTTAACAAACAGAATTTTTTTTAACACCTTTGATAGCATTTCTTAGATATTTTTTTTATTCAAAAGTAAAATTAAGTACATGTTTTCCTATTTTAGAATTTTTTATATTCAAATGTAAAAAGTCAAAGCAGCAATTTAATGAATATACAAACATTCAAAATGTTACAATTCAGTTGAAATTTTTGGGCAGTGGCTTGCAAATCATACTTTCCAAACATTCAAAGACGGTATGTGGATCTTGGTCAGAGTTTACATGCTGGCCTTCTGTATAGTAATCCATTAATTCTTCAGAAAAAGCATAAAACTGTGATAAATTTTTCTGCACATTTTCCACACTATCTTTTTCATTCTTCCATAATCTGTCCTTGACCTGTTATATAATAAATTAATTAAGATTCATATTTAATGTATTGATAATATTTTTAACTTTGAATAAATCTACACATAATTGAGGTATTAATAAATTAAATGTGGTACTATACTAAAAAATCAACATTTTTCTGTTAAAAAAGTACTAAAATTAATTAACTAACATAAAATACGAAAAAAAAAATGATGTAATTAAACAAAAATAAATAGAAAGAAATAGCATATCATTAGAATTCTGATATTTTAATTCTTAAAAAAATCTTGGAATCGTCAGAAAAAAAGTTTGTTTAAGTAGTCCGATGTAGTTGTTGCTTTAAACTATTAAGAACATGTTAATAAAATTAAACAAAAAAATTTCTCATTCAAAATCTGTTAAAAGAATTATTTTCAATATAAATTTTAAATTTTATTCACTTTTAAATTAGTATTTATTGGGAGTTATGGGCAGAACAGGAACCAATTAAACTAAATTAAATGTATTTTGAACATAGCTAGATGAAACAATGTATTTATACCTCCTGGCTTATGGGTGGATTATACAACAGGTGATACTTTTCTCCAGTAACCGGGTCCATAGCACGAAGAGTTAGTCTCTCAATCACAGAATCATTGGGAATATCAAGAAAAAATACTCTTTGAAATATAATACATTCATATGTTAAAATATTAAAAAGATGAAACAGTTATTGATTAAAGTTAAAATTGATTAAAGTTATATAGGTGATCAAAAGTATCTTATAAAGAAGCAGATGAGTTGTACCTATTTGGACTAAGCCCAGCCTTATCTAGTTGTTCTGCCTGTTCTCGGTTGCGTGGATATTCATGTAAAACCCAACCTCTTGTTATACAATCTAAACGACACAATCTGTCCTTTAAGGTATCCAATACAATGTTGTCTGGAACTGAAAATGTTTTTGTTTATTTTGTGAGACCAAGAGAACAAAATCTACATAAGTACTAAATTCTGTACAAACTTAAATTTGGGCTAAAAAAAAATTCATTACAAACAGCTGTTACATTATAAAAAAAAAGAATGTTCTAAATTGTTCTATTAGAAACTAAACATACTTGTCAAATTTTTCTCCACATAAGGCTTTGCAGCTAAACCAGAAGGAGTTTCTTGAGCTATTGATTGCTTGATCAATTGTCCACAATGAACTGTTAAGTGGTTTTCAAAATAATCAAATATTTATATTGATACAGCAAAAAACAAAATTGTGTTTATGATAGATAAACTTTTCAATCTGACCTTTAACAAGATTATATTTATTAGCAAGTAATGCTGCTTGTACACCCTTGCCACTTCCTTTGGAACCAATCAAAATGACACGAGGTGTATGTGGAGCACTAGATCTTGGTTGACAACAAAGGAATGAGAACGCTGAAAGTGCAGGAATTATTGTACTCAATCATTTTGGTTTGTAAGCTAATTTAAGTCATCTCAGTCTAAAATTTGATAACATCAAATATAAATGACAATAAATTTTGCACTTAAGTACCTTGTGAGAAAACATCAGCTTTAGGCTGATCAGCATTAACTTTTTTGACTACTTGTTCATAACAGCGCAGAACTCCATCAATGTGACGGTGATAAACAACAAGCTTATTAAACATATCCTCTTCTTTGTATCCTTTAGGCTCTTTAAGCCTGTGCTGGACTTCAGGATTTCCAGGCCAGTCAAATGTTGTGTGGTACACATCTACAAATATGGTATATGCAATACTGAATATCAATATATGATATTGTAAAAAAAATTATTTGTATTAGGCAATATAAAGATATGATTATTAAATACCTTACTGTTATAAAAATATTTCAAGAATAGCTATTATAAATATAAACCTCCAGTTTTTTTGTCGATTCTTTTCCCAGCAGCTCGTTCAACAAGTACAGTGTCAGGTGCCTCTAATACAACTGGAAGATTTTATACGCCAAACACAAATTATTATAATGTATGTTAAAACAAGTAATTTACTTTTGTTTAAGTTTAGAAACCATAACTAATCAATGTATAAAATATTTTTCAAAATCTTGCTGAGACTTAAGAGTGAAATCTTACTGCAATGTTTAGGAAATATTCCATTTTCCTGCAAAGCAAGCGCTTGACCTCTGGTCTGTGGAAAACCTTCTAAGATCCAGCCTTTTTTAGTACAGTCTGCTAGTTCTAATCTGTTAGAAAGAATGGTAACTAACAAATCTGGTGGAATCTTGGGGAGTTGCTCCCAAAGGGTGGAATTGTCTTTCTGAAAGCAATTAATAACACAAATAAAATTTAGAAAGGAAACAAATACATAATAAATGGGTATGAATATGTATTATGTACTTATAGTGAAACTGTGAGGTGACTGCTACATTTCATTGGCTCAAAATGATGCTATTTATATTTTACAAATTATAATTTTTTTACAGGGTTCAGACATATATTTTTTTATTTCAACAGTAAAAATTTCAGCATATAATGTCATGCGCCTTTTTAATTTTTGCTGTCTGAAGTAACTTTCACTGTGATGAGAAATAGTTTTATGTTATATGCATGCTATATCAAGTCCATTGAAAAAAAAAAAAAAAAGTGACGTAATATTAATACTTAAAAGATATTGGTATACAAACTGTAAATATTATCTTTCGTGGAAACAAGGGTGGACTCAAAAACTTGCTAGTCCATACAAAAAAATACTCCCTGCCAAAAATGCATAAATGATGAAAATATTGCCCTTATTGGTGACATGATATGTGAAATTATGGGTCAGACTGCTCCTTGCTTGTTATTACACAGCATACAAATTAATAATATGTAAATACACCAGAAAATAAGATATTTTATGAGAACAAAACAAAATTGTGGTCTATAAAAAGGAAGGATTCTGAGGAGATTTATACTTGAGTTTATCTGTTAAAAAATTCAGAAAAGAAATAAGAACTAAAGTTAACTCAAGTTAAAACTTTCAAAGGTCCTGGTGAAAGATGGTTGAAAGTCCCAATATCCACCCAGATTTGAATAGGCTCCTGGATTACGTTGAGGAAGTAAAAGCAGCTGGATGTTGTTGATCCTATTTTTTCCCCCAAAAAAAAAAAGAAAAACCCAACATTAATTTGAAAGCCAAAAAAAAATTTAAAAAGGAAAAAAATTTTAATTAAAAATTAATAGTAAGGGGAAAAATAAGGAAATAAAAAAAAAAAGGAAAAAAAAAAAGTAAGTAAAATCTGCAGGAGACAACTTATTTTATGTAGCAACAGAATCATAGTTTAAAAGAATACCCTGGAAGTTTTTTCTATAAAATCCCAAGTATACGTTGAACAAGCATTGTTAAGATTATTTGCTGAGGAATGGTCAATGTTTATTTACTTACATCCTTGCTGAACACTTTAATTAGTTTCTTCTTTATTGTAGCATCTGCTTCTTCTAATAGTGTCTTAGGGGTTAAGAGTGCGCATTTCATTTTGCCACTTATTAACTTTGCAATTGAATGTTTTCCTGAGCAAGGAGGTCCCAAAATACAGATCTGTGGAACTACATTTTAAATCAAAATTAATACTTATTATGTAGACTAACATTTAACTAATGAAATTTCTAATGCCTTATGATATATTTATAAGTTCAACTGAAAATGTAGAACAAATCACATGTTTATTAATATAATTGTATCTTTATAAAAGAAAACATACCATCATCATTTTCTTTTTTTAGCAAATGAATAAGGTATCCAATGGGTTCCTCAGGCTTTGCGATTATAAGCTGCTCTATTAATCTCTAGAAAAATGTATAAATAAAGTTTCTTTAAAATGATCACAAACAGTAATTAAATAAGCCTTCATTCAAGGCCATAGCAATGTCAATAATTTAGATCACAGCTTAATTCTTAGAATGAGTCTTGGAAAAAAAATATTATTTTAAGTAGATATAAATGCAACGAATTATAATTAAATGTGTGAAATAGATTATAGACATCTATGAAAAAATTATTATATTCATTATGAAAAGCAGATTTAGGCTAGATGAGGCTCAGGGGCTTATAAAGCAGGGAGAAATGGAAGATAAAAGTATAAAGTTGAGTTTGGTTGGGATCCTTCTTTTTTAACTACTTGTTTATAACAGTGCAAAAACTCCATAAATGTGACTGAAATAAACAACAAGCTATAAAACATATCTATTTCATTGCATCCCTCCTTTAACCTGTGCTGGACTTCAGGATTTACATGTCTATCATATCATAAACAAACTGATCTCTGTAATTAGAATATCTAATTCACTAGTCTTGATGACCCCCACCCCTTATCTCCACTCACAATTATCATATAAAAAGATTAGTCACTCACAGGCTAGATATAATACATGTAACATGATCGATGTCGATGATAAGTCATAAGTGGCAAGTGGAGTTACATGCAGCTACTGCTAGAATATTGTTTTGAAGTATATAATTTTTATTACAATTTTGCATTATTCAAATGCATGACAGTTGCTGAGTATAAAGGTTCATGGTGGCTGAGGTCAGTAGATCAGTGAGTATTTTATTACTGACACCAATTGACAGATTTTGAAAATCGAAAATAATTTCATTAAAAATAGAATACCTTGTACATATCAAAAATGCCATGTTTTTCTGCATATAAAGCGAATTCTGGTGGAATCCTTAATGGTCGCTTCGTTTGATCCATTTTAATAACGGTATCCTCTGTCAAATGTCGAACACAAACTTGTACATGTAATGATGTTGCTATGACGCTGTCATGGTTGTCTGTCCATTGGTTCGCTATTTAAAGCAAAAAAGTTTAAAAATAATAATTATTATTGAAAGTGTAAAACAATTTATGTTATATTCATTTATAATACATTTTTTATTACCAATAAGGTGATAATAAATGAACTAAAATTAATAATAAATAACTAAAACCATAAATTTACAGTAGGTCATTTAAATGCCTGGTTATAATAAAAAGACAAAAAATACCAGGTATTTAGAACGCAAACAAGGGGGATGATTCAGTTTTAAATACGCCGAAATAACAGTCTCAGTTATTGGCCATTGTTATCATTCGCAACGACTTTTACTGCTTCTATTATTGATTGGCCATTGGGGGAGGGGGGTGCATTACATAATTGTAAATTTTTTTTTAAATGGTTTCAGTGTCGTACAGTACTATAGTAATAAAATAGGGTATACAATTATAAATTACACTGATACAGCAATAATATTGTCATTTTAAATTTTTTATTCTGGAACTAAAATTGTAACCGTTTTGGTATTTGATAACATTTTCTTTAAATTTCCATACTCATCATACAAAGACCAGATAAACGATCATCACCAGTTGTTGAGCATAGCCACGATTTTACTCGTCTTAGAGTGCTAAATGATCTCTTGATTGTGCATGTTGTTAATGAAGAGCCAATGCTGTCTTACTCATGTGAAAAAAGTTATTCTAAAATAATCCTCAGGCAAATCAACTTTTGGATTTTCCCTGTTCATTTGTCTCCCAGCTTGTCATGGAGGTTGAATGTCAAAACCAATTTCATCTGCAACTCCTTTTGTAACTCTAAAAATTTCCTTGGGTCACAGTTTCTAGCTTTGATGAATATGTTTGTATAATAACTAAACAAACAACATATGTAGGAGTTCTTACAGCAAAAAGGAACTGATATGCAACTTGCTAGCTTTTCCAGATTGTTCTAAATATTCCAGTTGGTTAACAATTTATGTCACATTTTCAGCAAAAATACTCAAGCTTTTATATGTATGTGTCCATCTAGTTTCACATAGCAAAGGAATTTTTAGAATTAGTTTTCTTCGCTGATTACTTTCTCGGGAAAACAATATAATTGACTTGTTCCTATTGCGTTTCGTACAGCATTCACATTATTTAAATTGTTCACAAGATTTAGTAGTTTATGTGAACTGCAATGTACAAATGCTGCTTTTGGGGATTTTTTCGAATTAATGCTTAGGCTCCTCCTTCCTGCAAGCTGCTGATGCTAACATTTTTAAGAGAAGATATACGATAAGTGGAAAGTACAGACAAATATTGATGGCAAAATTAGAAGGACATAAGGTCAAAAATACAAACTATCAGTAATTTAGCTGAGATTATTTTTTTAAACAAAAGCAAAGAAATTATCAATAATAATTATAAACAAACAAATGTTACACTATTTTAACTCTTCTTTATTGGAAAAACAATCAACGTGTTGAAATATTTCAAATATTAAACTAAAAAAACAGTAGATGGAAAGGATATAATCAGATGGTGCAGTTTGGCATCGATGTTTATTTATACTGACAGTTTTAATGACCAACAAGAGAGGAACATATTAGCTTAGTTAGACAAGTTGGATCAGTTATACATATACTATGTTTATCTCATGATCATATAAATTATTATAAATTACTCATGAGAAAGTTTTTGTAGTTGACATGGAGGTGCCAGAGTAAACCATTGGTAGAGGACTAGACTCATTGGGATTTCAGCCACAGCATGGAGTTATTTATCACAATCAAAGAGATACTGGTACACTGCAAATAAGCCATAACAAGTGTGGGTATCAAAATGAATCCATTTCAATACAAGATAAATTTGTTGGCACTCAAGAGACTGAAATATATCATGTGTACATGAATAAAGCAATCAAAGACAAATTTTGTAAAATGTTGTATATTATAGTCTGGAGATTTATGGTTGTTAAATGTTGTATTTTATAGTCTGGTGATTTATGATTGATGCCATAATATAAACTAATGATAGGAGGTCACTGTTCACTCAATGAACAAATATGACAGAAATGTAAAGAAAAAATATTTAGCCAACTAAGAAACTTAACTTGTTAAGGTATGCAAGTTCTTTCATTTAGATGTAACACAATGAGTGAATTATAAAAAGATAAACTAAGAACCAAAAGGAGAGATTTATTGAATACCATATGATGAAGTTGTTTACAGAATGAATGAATGGAGACATAAGATTTTTGATAATTTATGTAATCAGTATTTAAAAAGCCTTAAAAAAAATAGCAGCAAATAAATGTAAAATAATGGCAACAAATTTTAATTTCAAATATATATCCAACAAGTTTGATCTTAAACTAGTTAAGATAATAAGCAAAAATTACCTTTTTAACAATGATGATAATTTTTTTTAATCAAATGAACACAGTCAAATTTGATTTATTTTATTTTCAACAAATTGATACAAAATAATTCCAAAGTTCAATATTTGTCATTTTATATATGAACAATATCATCATTGGAAAAAAAAAACCCTGCATTTATATGAATAAAATACTCTAGTAATTTAACAATGAATTCATCACCATTTAATTAAACATTACCACTAATGTAATTTTCTGGGAATTTCCATTCTTCTTGCAAATCAATGAGACCAATAACTATAATAATACTGCACATTTTTTTTTATTCTCCTTCCATGGCAACTTCTGACTGGGCCAAAACAAAGAATGGACCTTCTTTAAAATACTCAATTAATTTCAGATGGTATGGTCTTCCCAGTATTTCTAATGCAGTTGGAGAGTGGACCAAAATGTCAACTACAGCAAACTTTTCTTCTTTCCCCTCTTTGGTATTTTCTGTTGATCTGTCTGTGATATACTCTTTGAACCCAGGGACATTTTTCATCAGTGTCTGTCCCCATGGAACCATGGCGAGGTTCTGAAGTAAACGCAAAGCAGGAATACGAAGATCTAGAAAAGGTTGCCGAGCCATGGACCAGACTGTTTGAAAGGGATCTAAAGTGCAAGAACTAAACCATCTCTCTGTCAAGTTCAATAGCTCCACTGTTTGATCCTCTTGCTAAAGTTGGTAGTAGACATAAAAGTTATCAAATTATTCAAAGTTATTGAAATTTAAAGTAAGGCAAAACTGATAAGACAATTTTAATATATCTTAACTAAAAATTTACAATTATTAAAGCAATAAAACATTCTGCCATGAGACATTAGGTCACTGACTAATGCATATCTTTAAGAGTCAATACTCTGTAAAAACAGGTACATATATTACTTTTTTTTTTTGACATTTGTAGAAAAATCTTATTTTTAATTACAACTTCCCTGATATAGAATGTTTAAAATTTTAATTAGATAATTACATTTTTCAGGTAAATAAAACTTTTGAATAGGAACAAATTAGAAATTTAATTATTATAAATTAACACTGGTAATATTGGATGAAGTAACAGATAAAAGGATAAAACTAAAAAAAAAAGGTTGGAGATTACCTTCAAAAATATAATATTGGAAAGTGCTTGCAGAGTTCTGACTTTAAGGTCTGAAGTGCCTGTTTTCAGCAAACTTCCTATGCTGCTAATACATTCTGTCATTGGATTGCCTAAAAAAAGAAACTTAAAAAATTAAGCATAGATCCATCATATGATTTTCAATCTCCTTTTGAAAGGAGTAATAACATAAATATGATATAAAAGTTATCATATAACATACCTAGCTTTTCAAGTGCAAGTTTACCCTCAGACGTTAAGGCAATAAATCCAACTGTGTCAATGGATACTGCCTTGAGAGTTGGATCACTTCCATCAATATTGCTGAGTACCATTCTTACAAAGCTGTCAAATTTTGTCAACACCTCTTTAGGATGGTTTCTTGCAATACCACCAAAGAACTTAATAAAACCTGTTCATACATATATTAATAAAAAGTAAAAAAAAACGACATAAACAGACAGCCTAATATTACAAATTATTTCTTTTTATTAATACAATTCAACCTGTTGTGGACTTATTTATATAAATAAGAAATACTGAGAATAATCATATACAGGCACACCGTGGGGGGGGTTGTCATTGCCAGGGGGCCCGGCCGCCCCGACCATGTCAATTTTTTCACGACTTATTGTTTATTAAGGGGCCCGCAATGATGTCCTACCCTGGGGCCCGTGTTGGCTCTCGGCGCCACTGATCATATAAGCATGATTTTTTTTTACATTTTATATTACATGCTGTATTATTTTTTAAAAAGTTGACATTGTCCTATTGTATATAGGAGAAATATTTTTTGCCACAATTTCTTAAAAGCATAATTAAATCATGTGATATGCTAAAAAAATTTTTTTTTATAAAGGTACTCTTTCAATCTCTCTATTCAGAAATATGTACACAGATTATTTATGAAAGGAATTTAAATTATTTAGACATTAGTAACTAGGTTACTTTAAGTGACAATATAATCTCAATACTGTAAAATGAGTGAGATAAAAACAAATTTTGTGCAAGCAATTATGATGATTTTGCAGTAGCTACATTGCTCATCTATTAAACAAAGTGAGCGTTTAACTCAGTGGTTCCCAAAGTGGTCCCTACGGACCCCCAGGGGTCCCTGGTAGCATCCAGGGGGTCCGCGGAATTTTTTTTTATTCATTTGGGGGTCCCTGAACAACTCCAGGGGGTCCGCGCAAGGTTAAATGTAAAATAGTAAAATTAAAATCCATTTTATTTTAATGGAAATAAAAATAAAAACAATAAATAAACTAAAAGCGCCAGCTAATTAAGTTAATAACAAGCATGGAATGGTAAGAGACAGACGGCAGAAAACACGCTTATGCAGAAAATGCACCATATTTACTCTGACTCTCTGAGATTACAATGTCGGTCATGTTTATAGAGAGTTTGTATTTTTAGGTGGCACATACCTGTGGAAAAAAAGATGACATGGTTAGGCTGGAATTAAAAGCAATGCTAAGCGCCATTTTATTTTCAAGAGACAAATGTTGTGATAAGCTAATTATCTACTGTCTGGTATCGTATGTATGGCGCTGAACTTTCACATGGGCTTGATCATTGTTACAAAGAATCAGTGTCCCAAAGTTTCTAGGTTGAGCATTGAATTTTCAAGAATATAAGTTGGACATTGCATTTTCAAGAATATGGATCATTAGGTCAGGGATGAGTTAATTAATTAGTTTGTCATTAAAATACAAAAGTCCAGGGATATTGCTGTTTTGACTGAAATAACAGAATATCACCTATTAGGGACCGACCAATCAGAGACAAGGACGTGTGTTTGAAGACGTTGTAATTAGGATCTTATAAAAGAAGCTAGCAGATATTTTTGACAGATAGATTGTGTGGTTTACAGTGATAAAAACGATAAGGATTTAACGTTTTTCAAACAAAGAAAAATATTTGAAAACACAGTCACTGCAGAAACTCATTGGGACAACATATAAGTGAGATGATGATGGACTGCGTGCTTCTTATAACATTTCTTTATTGATTGCAAAGTCCAGAAAGCTGCATACTATTGGTGAAGACATTATTTTACCAGCTGTAAGTGAGGTAATACTCACCGTGTTGCACAAACCAGCTTTCGACATTATAAAAAGAATTCCACTGAGTAAAGAAGTATAAAGAAGGATTAACGAATTGGCTTAGTCCGTAGAAAATTCTTTATGTGAGTACTTAAAAACATCTGAATTCTCTATACAGCTTGACGAGTCCACTTTACCAAGAAACGAAGCTTTACTTATAGCTTATGTAAGATTTATAAAAAAAAGAAAATTTTTGTCAAGAATTGTTATTCGCTAAATGTTTGGAAACCGATACAAAAGGAGAAACGTTATTTACTCAATTAAAAAGTTATTTTGATGTAAAAGCTATACCCTTAACTAATATTATCTCTATTGCTACTGGTGGTGCTCCGGCAATGGTAGGAAGATATCGATGCTTTCTGGCATATTTAAATTGTGTCATTCATCGACATCATTTGGTTGCAAAAATCTTAGTGAACGTTTGCATAGATCACTAGATTATGTCATTAAAGCAGTTAATAAAATCAAAAGGAATGCTTTAAATGAGAGATTATTAGCTCAACTTTGTTTGGAAAATGATGAAGACTATAATTGTTTACTACTTCACACAGAAGTACGTTGGTTATCGCTTTTACGCCCTCTTTGATTCTGAGTTGGAATTCTTGGAAAGCAAAGATAATGATTTGCGACACAATTTAATTAACTCAAAAAAATGACATAGCCTATTTGACTGATTTATTTGACAAATTTAACAAAACTAATTTGAAACACTAAGGTGACCAATTAAATTAAATCAAAACTAAAAGCGTAATGTCTGCGATTGGGGCAAATTTTTCTGTACAAACAAAACTTGGCAAGAGGAGAATGTTCTCAGTTTCCAAATCTTTTGGAATTGCAAAACTGAGATGAAGATTTGCTTACCTACTGTCAACACTTTACGGATCTTCATGCAGACATAAACCAAAAATTTGAAGACATTCTTCACTTGGATAATCCCGACTGGGTGCTGAACCCAGTGAGACAAACTCACATACCTAGCACAGATGAATCCGTAGAAATACAGGAGCAGATTATTGAAATATCCACAAATGAGGAACTTAAACCATTGTATGAACAAGGATATCACAAATTTTGGTTACAAAAATAGATACCAATTTTATATCCCGCATTATGGGTTATTGTACAGAAGTTATTGACTGCTTTTCCGTCTTCCTATTTGGTAGAATGTGGATTCAGTACCGTTATGAATCTCATCACAACAAAAAGAAATTAGTGCTCGTGGGAATTTGCGGCTGCTACTCACAAACCTTGAGATGGACATAAACACACTCATAGCATCTCATTAAAATCATCCAAGTCATTAATTTATTTTATTTTAAACAGAAATTATAATTTCAATGAATACTTCTTCGTCAAAATGTTTTTTTCTTCATTCATTTGTAATTTGTATATTATGCATTTATGTAGGTTTTTCACTTGGGGGTCCGTGGGAAAGTTTTGATTCTAAAAGGGGTCCATGGGTTAAAAAAGTTTGGGAACCACTGGTTTAACTAAAAGTTCCTGGTTCAAATAGTGATGAATGTCAGGTGATTCGTTTAGGTCTAGTCAACATTCCTGGATGTACACTGAAGAAAGTTTAACTGTTGAGGCATGCTTATTTCAAAATTGAAGTGACAATATTTGTAAACTGTGATAGTTCTCTCAAATGCAATATGCTGCTGGTCAACAGCATTCTTGAGGTGGAACCCCCCAAGGTAAACGGAAGAGATGTCGCCCAAGAAATACCTGGTGTCGAGACCTGGAAGCGGACACCATCAAGATGGGACACAACTGGAATCAGCTGGAGAAGATGGCAAAGGACAGAGGACTCTGGAGAACTGTTGTTGGTGGCCTATACCCTGCCATGGGTAAAGGGCAATGATGATAAACAGCATTCAAACTAAGCTAAAGTCTGAAATTTAAGCTCAACAATTTAGTCTATGTTACTTTTGCTGATACATGTATATTAGTTAAGTTTACCGGTTGACGGTTGAGTGGTCTACCCCCACTGCCATCATGACCCCCCCCATTTGCTGATACTGGCCATTAAATTTATTTGTTGCATTCACCGAGCTAAATTAAAATGATTTTCTTTACCAGTTCAGAGGGATGGATGGCGAGATGACTTGAGAGACCTGGGCTCGATCCTCAGCAAGAACCAAAGGTAACTTTTCAAGGTCCTGGTAAAAGTTGGTTACCTGACTTTAAAGGCAACTGGGTATTATGCTCACCACACAATCCATTTATATGCTGTGGTTACATAAACAGATAAAATCGACACTTCACCTGCCCGGAACTTTACTTAACGTCCCATTTCAAAAAAAAAAAAAAACTTGAATGATTAATTCCTCACTAACCAGGTAGAAGAATCCCCATCATTGGGTTGTCTGTTAGTCCAACCATCATTTGTTCTAATTGTGAAACTATTCCATGTTGGTCAAGAAAAAGAAGCCCATGGGGACTCTGTGCCAAGTCTGACACAAGTTCAATAGCATTCAGTTGAACAAGAATATCATTTGACTGAGCTTCATTTATCAGTTGCTGCAGAAGTCCTGAAGACGCTGAGGCTTCTAATGCAGCTTGGGAGCTTTTGCTGAGATCTATAGCTATCTGAATATAAATAAAAAGTACATGTATTAGCTTTGTTACATTCAGCAAAACTGAATTATTTCTTGCAAAATGAATTCCATTTTTAACTCAATACATTTTTTTTTTAAAGTTTTAAAAACATATTGAGGGACTTACTTGATAGATACGAAATCGCGTGACATCGTTCTTCTGCATGACCAAGGTTATTTTTTTAATTATTTCTTCACTAAAAAGAATCTGTAAACCATTTGGATCTTGACCTAAAGATAAGAGTTAGATCAAATAATAATGCTGACAATAAAAAAAGTTATGCAAACCCTTTAAACAAAATGGCAATGGTAAAAAGTGAACAGAAGATTAAGATCAGTAAAAAAAATACAGTGTCAGTATCAGTGCAAGGGTCTTAACAGAATTAATATTAAGTAATTAGTGTTAAATACACAGCAATATTAAAAAAAATGATTACTTAATAATATTGTAAGTTAAATTTATTAAAACAAGATAAAAGCACTTTTTAAAAAATAAAACCAAAGGTCTATCGACAATAACCACAATACTAAGCTTATATTTGTCATTTAAAAACCATCTCTCTCTTGTCTGAAACTTGGTCTAGACCCCCCAATTTAACCTGAGACATTTAGTAGTCAATAAGATTTTCCCCACAAGATGAAGGGATCACAACTTAATTACCTATTTGAGTCAAAACTGAAGCTGCCACTGGACCAATATTTAAACTGTCAGATCCCACTTGGTCTACAATGGCTTCAACAAGTTTCTCACATTGACTGAGTTCAGATGGCACTTCCTTACCAAGTCTTGAAAGCTGTGAATCAATTGAATATAATAATTTTTTTGAGCTGAGTCTTAGAGTAAATTTTTTTAGCATTGCATGAATATATATATATATATTATATTAAATAGCACTAAGAAAAATATAAGAGTAAAATATCTTTGAAAACTATTATCTTAACAGATGTGGCTTTCAATTTCAATTTTCTTAATATTTTTTTACTTCTATTTGGATTAGGATGAAACACTTTTCAATTATAAAACATAGATGTACCTGATTTAAACATGATGCTTTCAGACTGTCATCTGAAATCTGAAGCCAGGCTAAGAGATGAGAATGAAAATTCTCGAGAACTGTAGCTGCACTCAATGTGGTCAGCATTTTGTTTAAGACTTCAGCACATGCCTGCTGCTGTGACCTATTAATTAATAGTTTAGATAAGAATAAGTAATTCGTTAGCACCGAACATAAAAAATATTACATCTTATAAACAAAATAAAATGACAAAAGTACATCTTACACAGTATTTTGGTAAAGCAAAAAATGTCTTGAAGTATCAAAACAGGCTTGTGCTTACAATGCATCATTAATTGATTATAGTGAAGTATCTTAATATAAGCATGTCTTTTTATTATCAACTTATCACTTCTGGATTTTATTTCAATAGCCTTATTCACATAGCATATAATGCAGTTTAAAGAGGACATAAGGTGAAGTTGGCAACACATGTACACATCATTGCATATCAAGGTAAATAACAATTAGCTTTGTATCATATATGCTCTTTGTCTTTGTATTATACTTGTGGGAAATCAAATATTTAGGGTTAT
Source organism: Bulinus truncatus (assembly GCA_021962125.1). Lineage (NCBI taxonomy): Eukaryota > Metazoa > Mollusca > Gastropoda > Planorbidae > Bulinus > Bulinus truncatus. Next base: position 3,601,319 of record JAGDYQ010000047.1, on the reverse strand, counting down.
CTTTTTATTTCCAATTAAAACAGGAATATATAAAATATTTCTTTCTAAAATGAAGATATTCTTTAAAAAAAACCCACCTTTTTATCCTCACTAAACTAAAAGCCCAGGTAATTTTTTGTTCAATTAATTACTATTTTAAATGGCAAAGCAAGGGTGTTACCAGCAACACGAACAGCGACGAAGGGTGTAGAGTCCCAAACCCCTATGCCAGAAATGGCAGGCTACTGTCTATACTGTGCTTGAGTGGTACAAAGTAGAATGGTGTTATGTGCCGACCACCACCAGCTGTGAATATCATGATCTCTGATTATTCTCATTGACAACAGAAAGAACACTGTCACAAAAAATTTTGCCAGGAGACCGCAATGATTTCCCACCACAGATCATGGTATGTCTCACAGACCAAGAAATAGACTCCCTACTATAATCAGATTTTTTTTTAGCACTGCCACTGCTACAATGACAGGGTGTTGTATGCTTGTCTGCCATGCCTACAGAGCGGCAGGTTGAGTGTCTGTTACATCTCCTGGCATGGCAGAATAAAAGGAATTAAGAACTTGCCCAGACTGGCCAGACCAGCAGGGCGAGTGTACTGGTGATCAGCTGGCAAATGATTAATTCGGCAGGGATTTTATGACTACAGTCTACAGGGTAAACTGGAACAGTCATAAGCCTAAATATAATGTAACTTAATAGAATGTAAGAAAAAAGGGGACAATCATATTCATATATAGTTTTTCTTTGTGCGGTACAAAAAGATTGTCTTTAATAAATTCTAAATTTTTGTTGTACATTTTTTGTAAAATCTGAAAAATATTTTTTATGAATATTTCATTTTTTTTTTAAATATTGTTTTATTTGATTCAAAGTCACACTTAAGGACAAAGTTATGTCATAACAATTAAAAAAACTGGTTGTATTAAAATAATTGATTAAAAAAATCAACATAAAATAATTTGGAATTGCACTTTAATTTATCTTTCAAAGCTTTGGTTGATTATAAAACACAAAACAAACCCAACATATTTAAATCACATATTACTTTATGTTCAGTGGCGCAACCAGCAAAAAATGCTGGGCGGAGGGGGCTCACATTATGAAAAAAAGTCAGTTTGAAAGTCTTTTTTGTAACTTTATAACATTAATTATGTATTGATGATTTGGCCCCCCCCCCCCAGGTTGCGCCACTATTTATGTTTATTAGGCCTAATTAGGGTAATATCGAATATAGCTTAGCAGATATTACCCTGCTACTTAGTTTTAGTAAATTTTTAATTTAAAATGGAATTGACTCATAAGTGGCACAGGCTGTTAAGGATTCCTAAGCTATCCACTATTAATCAACGGATGATAGCTAGAGTACATTTAATAAAAAGACTAATGGATAAATAAAGCACATCACACATCATTAGATCATTAATGACAAATCCAAATGACAACGCAAATTTGAAAGCGAAAGTTGAAAATGTACCACTGCTTACTTGTCGTGCGTATATAAGCAGTCAAAGACATTCGAAATAGAAATATTTGAAATAATTCTCTGAAGATTGTTAGAATCAAGCGCAGCTATGGCAGTTTTAAGTTCATTAAGTATGTCCGTTTTGTTTCCAATATTTAAACTACTGAGTTGTTCAACAAGAGAGTTTATAGTTACTGCGATGTCCATTTTGAAAAATGTACTATGTTTTTTTCTTCTAGTGATTTTTATTTCAGGTTTGCAACGTTAAACGATACATTCGCAAATTATAAAGAAATGCGATCACTATTTTAGTTAGTTTCTCTTGGTAACGACAGAATAACTGCAGATTGTTGTTTTTTCTGAAAACAATTAACCTAATAATTATTGTTTGTTTAAAATAGTCTGACATATCAAATACGATAATTTTTAAGCAACTGAAGTTAATGTTATGGAGCTAACGACAGTCACGATCGATGAGTCTTTTTTTTATTTATAATTAATTCACACTGAATGTGACTGATACACTTACACAGTGAAGTTACAGTGATACTGAAGTAAAACATTGTCACTGTCAAATAATGAAGTCAGTATTAAAATTAATGATGCTTATGCGTTGTAAATATAATATCTTACTTAATTTATTCACTTTTGTTTTTATTTAAAATAAAAAAAAAAATTAGCACTGCATTGGATGGACTTGTCATTAGTATACAGTTAATACTTTAATACAATTAAATAAATGTGTAGTCTAAACAGTGGTTATGTAACTTAATGAATTATGTAGTAGGCTAGGTACGAGGCATATGTGTTGCTGGTCATAGTCAGATTTGTAGAAAATGCTATATAATGGTGCTGTTTTTATTGAATATAGTTAGCATAATAATTCATAATAAATTGACTACAAGTTTAAATATATATAACTTTAATTCCTATATATATTCTCAGTATATACTGTATATGTTGTTAGTCTAAAAATGAATACAACTATATAAATCTATGTTCGTTTATGCTTTGTATTTAGCATAAAAACATCAATAAATTTTTCTTGGCAACACTCATGCCTCGTCCCTGTAGAAGGCATATTATAGGCCCTATATTATATATTAACTGTATAGTAATATATTAATTTAGTTAAAATACTTAATAAAATTAATGCCATTATTAATGCCAGTGACAGCATTTAAAAGCTAAGTAGAAAACAGGTATGTTTTTAACGCCCAAAGAATTCAGTAAACAAACATTGACAGAATTTATCGGACATAAAGATGAGGTAAGAAGTTAATAAATATTAGACATTTTTGATTCAATTTAATTAAGAATATTAATTTATTAATTATTTACTCTGTAGTTAATATTAGAATTAAACTAATGTAATGAAGTTATCATTGATAGGTTTAGTATCCTGAAATATGTTCCAAAGATAAATAACATGTCGTCTAACAGTTATAAGTTCTGTTGTGTTCTATATCAGTTTTTACTTAGTTATAAGTTTAGTTCACTCTTTAACTAATATAAATCAGGGGTACAAAAACTTTTAAACCCATAAATAAAGCAAGTTTTTTCCCTCATCGATTAATTAAATTTTTTATTCTATAATGTTTATTGAATGCTTTTTTTAATATTGTCTTTTACCATTGATTACTAAACATGTCATACTTCTTCATGATGGTTAAATAAGTTTATAGAATATTAATTGAATAATTCAATTACTCCATCAATTAATGTTTAATCTTCCACAATACATCTAGGAGACTTACTTTGATTCGAGTGACTGTTTAATATGTCTAAAATACATACAATTTAGCATGATGATAGAATTTTTTGCACATTAAGAATGCCCACTAAGCACACTCTGTACCCCTGGAACTCTTAGAGATAGCTTAATAGTGCAATGGAAATAAAAACACCCAAGTCTCATCTTATTAATTCATTAGACTTAATCAGTGGCGCCGAGAGCCAGCATGGGCCCCAGGGCAGGACATCATTGCGGGCCCCTTAATAAACAATAAGTCGTGAAAAAATTGACATGGTTGGGGTGGCCGGCCCCCCTTACAGATGCGGCCCCCCTGGCAATGACCCCCCTGACCCCCCCCCCCCCCCAGCGTGCCTGGACTTAATATGTCCACAAATGGGTCTGTGTGGTCAAAACTTGAGATAAATGTTTTGAGTTATAGTTTAGCCACTATTGTTAGTGATAAAGTTCAAGAGACTTGACCATTTCAGTTTACACATGAAATGACTTAAAATTATAATCATTTTAATTGTTAAAGGTGAACTGTGTCAGCTACTCCCCAGACTTTCAGTTCATTGTTACTGGAAGTGATGATCATAGAGTAAGGATTTTTAATGTCAAAACCAAACTGTGTGTGATAAAACTCAGGGGACACACTGGTAATATTTGTTTTCATGTTTCTACAAATAAAAATGTACCGAATGGAATTTTGCAATATGTAAAGTTTTAGCAACTGGCTTAAACCTTTTTGATTTAAATTTACATTTGATTCTCATTTACTTTTGTGCAGGAATTTACAATCTGCATGCTTGTGTCACATTTTTTTGACACATTATATATAACATTATTAAAAATGTTGAAAAATCTTGCTGTCAATTTTTATCAAAGGAATATTTTAAATCTACCCCCCGTCCCCCACCTAGGTGCAGTAAAATGTGTAGCTGTCTCCCATTGCAGCAAATATATAGCAAGTGGATCTTTTGATAAATCTGCAAGAATCTGGATCACTTCTACTGGAGAATGTCTTCATGTTCTCACAGGTTAGCGACCTTATTACAGCCTGACGCACGGAGTTTTATATCATATGGAAAGCGCTCATTTTTAAAAAAAATTCTCATTCAATGACTAAAAAAACTGCTGCCATCTGTGTTACTTTTGTTTTCAATAGTGTAGCAGCTAGATATTGAAACATAATAGAATACTACACAAATATGGCCGCTTTCTGAAAAATCAATTTAAATTGATGATGTCCATTCTGTATAATTTATATTCTATGGCATGAAGTAATTACATTTTTTATTTATTTGCAGGTCATTATAAAAGCATAGAGAGTATCACCTTTTCACCTGGAGCAGTATATTTATGCACTGCATCATGGGATAGGACAGCTGTACTTTGGTGTACTCAGGTATGTTCACATACATTTGATTATGATTCTTCTTATCAATTTGATGTTGTTTTTTTTTTAACTAATTAACTATTCAATATTTTACATTTAGACAGGAATAATGCTTCAGACTTTCCAAGGTCATGGCTCACTTGTTCAGTCAGTAGCTTTCTCATTTGATTCCCACATGATAGTAAGTACTTTCTTATAAATATTGTTATATTTATTTTTTTTAAAATTGTTTTAGGCTTCTTTGGATTTGTAATCACTATTATTAATTGAAGTAATAGCTAAAGGCACTTTGTGTATTTTATCATGTTTGAAAAAAAGTATGTGAAGTCTTCAAAGCTGAGGTATTTTATAATTGATAACATGAGTTATTCTTTTTTATCAGGCTTCAGGATCTTGGGATTTTACAGTTCGAGTCTGGAAAGTTGATCACAAGCTTTACAAAAATATCAGAGATAAAGTTGAGAAATTTAAACATGATATGCAAATTCAGGATACAGGCTGTCAAGACAATCATAAACTTGATAAAAGTGAATCTGAAGCTGTGAATATTGATGAGGAGGAATTACAAAAATATAAAGTTTTGATTGGTCACACTGGGAATGTTCATGCTGTAGCATTTTCCTATATTGGAATGCTAGTAAGTAAAACTTTGAAGACTTTGCCTACTTTGTTGTTAAAAATGGGTATAGATTTTTACTCATTATTATAAAGGATTTTATTATTATGTTGTGAAATAAATGTCACTTATTCTGTGTCCTTAGTTTAGAGAGTTTGGCAGACACTGCTCCTAAGTATTTAGTACCAATATATAAATGCTAGAGAATAAATTTGATTACTTTAATTCAGTTATTACGATAATATTGTTAAAGGCATCTGGATCCTGGGACCGCACTGTTAGGTTGTGGAACCCTTGGAAAGGTTTTTGTTTGAGGCTTCTTGAAGGTCACATTGGCTGGGTCCAAGCTGTAAGTTTTTCACCAGATTCTACTTATGTAGCCAGTGCTGCAGATGATGACTATGTAAAAATTTGGGACATACTCTCTGGAGAATGTGTTAACACATTAGAGGTGAGATGTTATATATCTGTGAGACATTATATGTCTGGGTGAGATGTTATATATCTGTGAGACATTATATGTCTGGGTGAGATGTTATATATCTGTGAGACATTATATGTCTGGGTGAGATGTTATATATCTGTGAGACATTATATGTCTGGGTGAGATGTTATATATCTGTGAGACATTATATGTCTGGGTGAGATGTTATATATTTGTGAGACATTATATGTCTGGGTGAGATGTTATATATTTGTGAGACATTATTTGTCTGGGTAAGATGTTATATATCTGTGAGACATTATATGTCTGGGTGAGATGTTATATATTTGTGAGACATTATATGTCTGGGTGAGATGTTATATATCTGTGAGACATTATATATCTGAGATGTTATATAGCTGTGAGACATTATATATCTGGGTGAGATGTTATATATTTGTGAGACATTATATATTTGGGTGAGATGTTATATATCTGTGAGACATTATATGTCTGGGTGAGATGTTATATATCTGTGAGACATTATATATCTGGGTGAGATGTTATATATCTGTGAGACATTATATATCGGAGATGTTATATAGCTGTGAGACATTATATATCTGGGTGAGATGTTATATATCTGTGAGACATTATATATCTGGGTGAGATGTTATATATCTGTGAGACATTATATATCTGTGAGACATTATATGTCTGGGTGAGATGTTATATATCTGTGAGACATTATATGTCTGGGTGAGATGTTATATAGCTGTGAGACATTATATATCTGGGTGAGATGTTATATATTTGTGAGACATTATATATTTGGGTGAGATGTTATATATCTGTGAGACATTATATGTCTGGGTGAGATGTTATATATCTGTGAGACATTATATATCTGGGTGAGATGTTATATATCTGTGAGACATTATATATCGGAGATGTTATATAGCTGTGAGACATTATATATCTGGGTGAGATGTTATATATCTGTGAGACATTATATATCTGGGTGAGATGTTATATATCTGTGAGACATTATATATCTGGGTGAGATGTTATATATCTGTGAGACATTATATATCTGGGTGTGATGTTATGTATCTGTTTAATAAGTCAAACTTCTTTGTGAGGTATTATACTGTATGAGATATTATATACCTAATAAATATGTAATGCTAATGCTATAGTGATGAGACCAAACGTTGGAATTAGGAATGGAAATGTTTTGGGTATTGTAGTTGACATAGGAACAGGATAATATGGATCTATTCATGATTCCTAAACTTATTCTTCAGTATAGAATTTTCATCCTTATACCAATTTCTTAAACTTTCCACTATGTATTAGAATCCATTGTACTGGACTCAAAAATTTAGAAAAAATTGGGAATCGCATTGGTTAGGTATCAGCCTATTTCTAAAGTTGGATATTTTATATATTTGTGTCTGATTTTAAATATCAGTTTGAGTTGTTATATTTGTATCATTGTTTCTTTTTTCTCAACATATTTATATAATACAAAGAATAGAAATATAAAAAAGTCTTATGAAGTATTTTTTAGCAATAAAAACAATTAAATGCTTTTTTGTTTTTGGTTTGCCATTGGTTTCAGGGTGATACAGACATGGTACAGTATTGCGCTTTCACTCCTGATGGTGAGCTGATAGCTTCTGGAGCTGCTGTTATGCAAGGGAAACAATTATCTAGAAGCAAGAATGAAGAGGAAATGAAAGAAACTGAAGATAAGCTTTTAGCAATGCTAAGCCAAGATTGAAAATGATGTGGCAAAGTTGATTTATAGCCATCTTTGCCAAGATATTGAAATGAGTAGCCAAAATCTTATTTAATTTCAATTAAGACATTTATATTTTTGATTTACATTTAGACTGAGTGAGTATTGACTGAAGAGATCTTTTGATTTACATTTAGACTGAGCCAGTATTGACTGAAGAGATCTTTTGATTTACATTTAGACTGAGCCAGTATTTACTGAAGAGATCTTTTGATTTAAATTTAGACTGAGCGAATATTTACTGAAGAGATCTTTTGATTTACATTTAGACTGAGCCAGTATTTACTGAAGAGATCTTTTGATTTACATCTAGACTGAGCGAGTATTTACTGAAGAGATCTTTTGATTTTTATTTATTTTTTTCCCTAAAATACAAACATACCCTGGCATATTTTCTTGTCTTTCATAGGACTGCATTTATATTTAAATTAGTCTAAAAGTTGCTTTTTATTTAAGATCTGACAGATTTAGCAAAATTTTCTTGTAGTTTATTTATTATTTCTTGTATTGTATCTTGATTCTTTTTCCATTATTTTATATAATTCTTTGCTGAATTCTTTTTATAATTTGTATCAGATTATTTATAATCACAAATATTTATTTCAATTATCTGCTTCTTAATAAAGTTTTACACCTTCAAGCTTAAAAGAAGCACCCTTCCAGGAACTGAAATTTGAAATATTTCAGCAGCTAGCTATAAAAAAATGTGTTGCAATATTGCATGATTATTTTCTCTTTTTTAATCCTTTTAAAAATTCCTATTTTGTGTATCCACCTGATTTTTCCATTAAGTTCAATTGGCTTGTTAGTTACATTTGACACTTATGGCCAAAGCAATTATTTTTGCTTCTAACCTTCAGTCGCTGTATTGTCAAAGTGTCTGCTGTGTCTTTTTTTGCTCATCAATTCAGTGTTATCATTGCCTGAAACTCACAAAAAAGGGAATGAAATAAAAAGTATATGCTGTAAGAATGGGTTAGATATACATGCTTAAAAAATATTCTAAAATCACGTCATATTTAGTAAAAAGGTGAAAAATAAAAATATTTTCAAAAATAAATTACTTGAAATACGAAATAAAACTTTATCTGCATATAATTATAGCTTTTTTCCTGAATTAAAGAACCAGTAACAGGAATGTTTCTTTGTTCTCAATACCAATCGCTATGACCTCTTCTGTTCTTTCAAACAATTTACCTCTTGAAGTGCCTATGTGGCACTTAATGTTTTACCAGAAATAAAAGATTTTGTAATTTCGGCTTTATTTTTCTTTATGGCTAAATAGTGGATTCACCTAAAATGAAATGTTTTCCTAAAGCAGTCAGTTTTTCTAATTTATCTAAAATTGAAATTTTCATTTCCAGGGAAATTGCTTGTCTGCTAGGCTTTTTTTTTTCTTCAATGAGACAAATGAAATCTTAAAAAAAAATAACAATCTTACCATTTTATTCTAATAGTACTATAAATAGTAAAGTAAAATTTCCCTTACAAAGACTTTAAAGACCATCTGGTTTATATGAAATAGAGTTAATTTGTTTCTACAGCTGTGGCTATCCTATGGCATTGTGTGGCTAGTACAATTCTCAGCTGCTTTTACTTTTCCTAACAAATGTCAGACACTCACCAGGGCTTGAACTTGACATCTTTTGGTAGCATTTGAGCACTCTACCGCACTGCCACCTTATCCTCTAGTGTAAATAGGAGAACTATCCTATTTACTATTGTCTTAATTGAAAGAAAAAATCAAGGGGACTTGCATTCTAAAAAAAGGTTACAATATAATAACCAATTATTGCCTATTATTGTAATGTAAGGGAGACCAATACAAATATGCACACATTACCTCTAATGTAAAGAAGAGATGTTTATCTGTTAGATACTATAAACCACTAATGTGATACTATAAACCACTAATGTGATACTATAAACCACTAATGTGATACTATAAACCACTAATGTGATACTATAAACCACTAATGTGATACTATAAACCACTAATGTGATACTATAAACCACTAATGTGATACTATAAACCACTAATGTAAATATGAGGTGTTTTTCTGTTAGATACAATAAACCACTAAAATTTGATTCGGAGAGTATCACAGAATATTTTGGTATTTTGTGATCTCTCCTTCCTGGTCTGAGAGACATACCATGATCCACGGGCAATGGATCATAGGGGTTCTCTAGTCAGGAAAAAAAACCCATTATTTGCGAGGGTGGTGGTACTGTGGTCAATGAGGACTATCCGAGACCGCAGTATTCACAGCTGGCGGTGGTGACGGATGTGGTCGGCACACTACACCCTTCCACTCCGTCCCACTCAAGCACACCTGCGCAGCCTGCCATTTCCGGCTGAGGGTACAGGCACACAACACCCTCCCCTCTGTCCGAGTGGCAGGAAAAACCCCTTTCCTTGCCATTCTGGCCGACCGGCAGTACACACACCCTGCTGGTCTGGCCAGTTTGAGCAAGGATTAAAACCTATCTTTCTGCCATCCCTGCAGATGATAGCGGGCACACTCACCCCGCCGCTCTGTAGGCATGGCAGACGTGCATCAGCGCCGCCAACAATGCTGGTGTGGTAGGCACACTACACCCTACCATGCTGGCAATGGCGGCGTTTAAAAAAAACTAAAAAAAAAAAAAAATAAATAAACCACTAAAGTGACAGTTCCAATGGTGCAACTATAGCTGATAGTGCAATTACAATGGTGGTTCCAATAGAGACATACTTAGTTGACTAGCAAGATGCCTTTACTTCTCCAATTAATGTCAGGTACCTATTTGAGCTGGGTGGACTTATGGACTTTGACTAGAATCATAAAAATCCAGTGTCTTATAATCAGAGATCCTACCTAGAACATTGAGGTACATGGTCTAGAACATACACCACTGGACGATCAATGCCCCAAACAATGTAGTTAGAATCAGTTATTTATTTATGTTGTAAGAGTTTTCTCTATATGTATATAATTTTGGAGAAAAAAATGTCATGTTTATCATATAAGAGACTTCCATTATTCTTGCCTTATTAACACATATTTATAAATAAGTATTAATAAATTTTTAAATTGATGTTCTCGTGATTCATATTACATTCCAATCTGTATTGAGTTTTTTTTTTATTGTTTTTGTGTTTTTTTATGATAGCTGTTTAAAATTTGTTATAAGAATCATTTAGAGGTGATTTATTTTAACAAAAAAAAAGAAATCAAGTAACAAACTTCTATTGTTAGATGTATTAAGTAACAGTTGATTATAAAATGTAAAACAGGGTAAAGATTATAAAATGTAAAACAAAGTAAAGATTATAAAATGTAAAACAGAGTACATATTATAAAATGTAAAACAGAGTACAGATTATAAAATGTTTTAATAATTCTTTTGAATAGTGGGTGGATTTTATTTTGGAATTTAAAACATTTTGCATTTTTTCTTTCATCTTTTACGATTTTATAAAAATTGATGTCAGTAAAACACCATATTGTTTTGTTTTGTAATAAATATTAAAATAATTTTTTTTTATAATAAAGCTGTTGACTGATTTTGATTCTGATCTATCTAATGCAGTTGTTTCATTGCTTTGTAGTGTCATTCTTATTGTATACAAGAATCTGGCCACATGGCCACTTTTCAGGGGGCCATAAGCAATTATGGAGCTCATCATTATCGATAATCTGCTATAAAATTATTTGGCAGTTTGGGGAGGGGCCTTGGTATTCCAAAGATCGTTAGGGGCTCACAGATTTTATGACGCTTTATAAGTATATATCATATACTGTTATTGCATTTCCTTTTGGTTACAAGAAGTTACTGAGGCAGATCATTTTGTTTTTATATTTTTTGTTTATTTGGCGGGACAGATTATTAGTGAATAAGGCTAGAGTCATTGTTTTGAATCCGTAAAGTTGATGGACATTTTGACTCAAATAATCTGCTTCTTATGCATGAATGCTTTTTAGTTTGTCACCTTTTCCCCACAATGCTCTGTGAGATAATATCCTTTACACCACAATGCTCTGTGAGATAATATCCTTTACACCACAATGCTCTGTGAGATAATATCCTTTACACCACAATGCTCTGTGAAATAATATCCTTTACACCACAACCATTCTCAAGAAACCTCATGTAAACAAGGCAGTCTTAACAGAGTTATGGGCCCTCGGCTAATCATTTGTTTTGGAACCCTACGATAAAATAATTTAATTAAGCACCCCACCCCCACGGGCTAGAAAATCATGCATAACGACGGCATCGCCTGTAAATAGGGAGGCTAATTTTTCTCTTGATCATATAGCACAGTGTTTCCCGCAAAGTAATATACACCCTTCACCCACGGGGTACGCGAAATGTTTCATGGGGTTACATTTCGCACTGGGCTGAGACCATTCGGTAAACATGCCCGGCTGAAGTAGAAAACCATGAAATAATGGTAAAAATGACCGTAAAAACAATATATGTAAGTTATTTCTTCACTAGGGGTACTTCCAGTATAACGAAAATAGAAAAAAGAGGGTACATAGATGTCGAAAGCTTGAGAAACACTGGTATAGCTTTTAGATAGACATAACATGTACAATTTTGTTGTTACCCTTCTGAGTTTTAATTCTAGTCGAAGACATGATAACAAGCGGTATTGAAATGTAGCCTTCAACCTCTTCTAACTCATAGTAGATGAAATCTGAAATTCACAATAA
>JAGDYQ010000047.1:3560369-3588679 GCA_021962125.1 Bulinus truncatus | reverse complement strand
AGTTAATGTGGAGTTCTACCTACAGATGAAATATGACACAGTTTATGTGGAGTTCTACATACAGATGAAATGTAACAGTTAATGTGGAGCTCTACATACAGATTAAATGTAACAGTTAATGTGGAGCTCTACATACAGGTAAAATATGACACAGTTAATGTGGCAGGGGGTGGGGGATTACAAGTTACGGCCGAAGTTCTCATTGTTGATCCTGGGACGAGACATTCATTCAGTGCAGAGCCGTTCTTATGGTTAGGCTAACTAACCGACCGTCAAAGCCCCTCCCCTCCCACCAACACTTTAAAAGAGGCAGGTAGTGAGGACTTTGGGAGGGTCGGGACTTTGATTTTACTGTTACCCAATAATAATTTAAAAAAAAATCTAAACTATGTTTCTTCCCTTATCTAGTTGTTGTTTTTTTTTTTAATCAATCCCATTAGTGAGTCTCACATTATGACAGGACTACATTGTTAACACAAGGAAGGGCTTTCTGGGCACCTGTCAGTGGCGCCGTGCTAAAATTGCTCTGAGGGGAGGGGGGCCCAACTTATTACCTATTATTTAACTCCAAAGTCAGCTGGTGGGGACTTTGACAATAGTTTTCCCAAGGCCACTAAAAGTAATTTTTTTTTACCTCGGCCTCTAAATGTTCCTTTAACTCCTCCCCCTCCCCCCTTTTCCCGCAAAAAATTAATAATAATAATTGAAAAAACAACTATTTGAGACCACTAAGTTTGAAATATGTATGCATTGTTTCCTGTAGGGTCTCTGAATTCCTAAGGTCAGCCATTGCATCTTGTAGCTCTGATTTTACCAAATTCTTAATTTTCATATAAAATTGTATTGCGTGGTTTTGTTATTTTAGATAAAATATTAAAAAAAAAAACTGTTAAGTAACTTAAAAGTACAAGAAAATTGTTACAATAGTAAGAATTTTACATCTTCAGTTTCTTTCAACTTGCTATACACTTTCCAGAAGTAATGGCAGTACTTTGATTTACTAATAGGTTGTCCGTCGATGCAAATTCTCTCTCGTACTTCTACAAGATGCGGAGACGTAAACAGGCCAGTTCTGTAACCATGGCGACGGAGTATATTCTCTGTATACGCACACGTTGAACCTTTTCCCTTGGTGCCAGTGATGTGAATAATTGGCAGTCTGTCAACTTCCTCATCCTGTACAGACAATATCAAGAAAGATTTCATTATTCATTGGCATTTTAATAATGCAAAACTGACTATTGACCCTTCGACTGGATGTGACAAAACGTCATGGCGGATACACTGGCAAGTAGTCGGCTGTGCTGGTACATTTTTTTTTCCTTCCTAGTATATATCACAGTGAACGGGACGGCAATATAGTACAGTGTTCGACTGAGTACCCCAACGTCCTGGGTTCGAACCCTGGCTAGTGATGGACCTTTCTTGGGTCAAATGGATTTCTCTAGGTCTATCCACCCCGGAATATGTTTGGAAAGGTAAATAAGGTTGTGCATTGTAACAGCTACACAACTCTAAACAATAGTCGTAGCCTGGCCAACCGACAGAAATTTCGGGCCCCTGGGCAGGGCTATCACGCCTCCCCCCGTGGAGATAATATTTTCGAAAGTTGATTGGCCAGCTCAGTCCGGGCCCGTAAAACTCGCCGGGCCCCTGGGCATTTGCACCACTGCCCCCCTCTTGGCGGGTCTGGTCGTAGCTATAGAAACAGGTGGAGATAAAGCGCTCGACTGGCGATCTAAGTGTCCTGGGTTCGAGCCCAAAGGGAATAGTTCTGGTCATCGCACTATCGGTTATGGTGGGAATGAATGGCAGTATAAATAGTGGTTAATAACCGTGCTTCTCAACCGGTGGTACGCGTACCCCAAGGTGGTATCATTAGAACAAACCAAACTATGACAGTGATTGCATTTCTATATCATTAGCGAATGTATCTTTTTACTTGGCAAACTGAAATAAAAATCACTAGCATATATATTTAAAAAAAGATAAAAACATTATTCATTTTTTTTTCAAAATGAACATCGCAGGTAGGCTACTTTAAAAATCTCTTGTTAAACTCTTAGTTATTAAAATATTGGAAATAAAAAGGATTTACTTAATGAACTTAAAACGCTTCATTTAATGATCCACTCATCTTACTAAAGATAGTTATTGTAACAAGGCTACAGAATAGCTATATGCACAGTCGAGTGTATATTATTAAAATACTAGCTGTACCCTGCAAAACCTTTGCATAGAGTTATATTCCCTTAGGTTTGATCAGTAGGATGGGTTATTTTTGGTTTCTGACAGATCCGATTTTTTCATGATTTTTATTACTATTGTCTATGTATGACGATTTTAAATTGGAATACTGTTGCATTAATTCTTTACATTCGATTTAACGCAGAACCAACACCGCTATTATTTATATAGATATGAAAATCATTAACTTGTATTTTTAATATATCCGAAAGATATAGGCCTATATTTCATGACAGAAAACATTCATTAATTTTTCAATAAGGAGTATGATTCATATTGCCAGCTGATAGACTTTCAAATCTGAAGTGAATAAAAAATCAAATTATTAAAGTTCAATAGCTGACCGACTTGCTCTAGATAGTTTTGCTAAATACAAAATCAATACTGAAGCAGCTCTCCTCATTTCTACCATTGTTAAGCGGATTTGGCAATGTTGAAATCAATGTCTTTGCTTCAGTGGGCTTCACAATTTGATGCTTTTAAGTGTTTCTAATGGGAGCTACGTTTTCTTGTAGACATAAGGCTATATTTGTCTATCAGAAGATATTGTTATGTTAGTCTATTAAAAGATATTGTTATAATTGCCTATTAAAAGATATTGTTAAATTAGCCTTTTAGAAGATATTGTTATCATTGCCTATTAAAATATCCATGATGAATATTATTAATGTCGTCTTTGTTGATTGTTACTGTATCCGACGCCAGAGTTCGCAGTTTACCTAACAAAGGACGCTTATTGAATCATTAAGGGGCCGATAGTCTTGAAGTAACGTGTTCGTCTGTCAAACTCTGATAATAACCAAGGGAATTTTTCAGGTCATAATGATAGCTCCCTCCATTTCTTTCGTGATGCATCCGAGCCACGCGGTGGACTACGGGTTCGACTCTCGGCGAGCTCCAGTCAACTATATATGTCTCCCGTGCTGCCTTCATGACCATTGTTCTATCGGCTATGGTAGAGATGAAAGAAGCGATTTGCAAAAAAACGTCCAATTAGTGGTGTGTAAAATCTAAGAGATAAACATCTTATACTTTCAGTGACTCGAACAAAAAATTGAATCATCAACACGGTAAATTACATTAACGGTAATAGATGGCATCCTATCTTGGATTAATTTAATATAACAGTATAAATGGAATATTTTCATTGCCAGCATTGTGAGTCAATTAAACACGTTGATTTACATCAGTACTTCCCAAAGTGTGGCACGCGTACTACAAGTGGGCATGAGAAGAGTTTGGATGGGGGGGGGGGTAAGAGCTGCACCCGGCTAACATTGTGTAAACATGCAGGACTATAGAGTAAAACAATGAAATGAGGGGGAAACCATGAACCTGAAAAAAATATATGCCAGTTTGTTTTTTTGTTTGTGTTTTTTAATAGTAGTACTCAATATTAAGAAAATAAAAATGAGGTGTACACAGATCTCGAAAGTTTGGAAAACACTGATTTACATCAACTTTGGGGAACACTGATTTACATCAACTTTGGGGAACACTGATTTACATCAACTTTGGGGAACACTGATTTACATCAACTTTGGGGAACACTGATTTACATCAACGAGCAATAATAATGTATTTTATAAACTAAACACATTTAGACACAGTTTCTATTTAGACACTGACACTGTTTATATTTAGGAACCGTTCATTAATTATATAATGCTTTCATGATGGGTGTGTGGGGGAATAGATTAGGGAAGAGGTCGTGAAGTGACACAGTGTGACAGGGGATGGTGGGAAAGCGTTAGTTGGAGGATGGAGGTTAAAAAAATGGAAGAAAAAAAATTGTGCGATAAGTGATGACCTACTTAAAAACATTTGTTATTACAGTGAGGTCATTTTAAATTAGTTGTTGCTCTAAATATTATTTTGTTATTGCCATACTTGGGTCCGAAATGAAATTTGTTTTTTTTTTCATAACAGTTTTCTCACACACACCCAACTGTTCCTTTTATGCTTTGCTAGTGTTCAAGCGCATTCCAACAGAGCGCACATACACACTCATTACAACAGAGAGCACATACGCATTCCAACAGAGAGCACATACACACGTATTGCAACAGAGTGCACATACAAACTATTACAACAGAGTGCACATACACACATATTACAACAGAGCGCACATACACACGTATTGCAACAGAGAGCAAATACACACGTATTACAACAGAGCGTACATACACACGTATTACAACAGAGCATACACATGTATGGTTCAGTATACCTATTTACTAATATGCTTCGTAAAAAAAAAAATTAAATTAAAATTTCGCCAATATCTTTTCCCGCCACACAGAAGTCGGTAAATTAGAGGGACAACGCCCCCCCCCCCCCCACAGCACACACAAAGACAGACACACTTAAATCAATTAATAAAAGGAACATATTGTGGTGGACCAGCTGAGACCATGGCCGTTTTAAACAACATCACAATACAAAGTGTGGGAGCGAAGCTGCCCACTATTTTCTTGAAGAATTAACCAGAAAAATATATTTAAATAATCTAGATTATACTAAAGATTTAGCTAATAATCCAAATTTTATATCTGGTCTTTAGCCCACCCTCCCCAGCCCTGTGCAGTGTGCAATGCTCACAACAGAGGAAGTCTAAGAAGTTCGCGCCTGCACGCGGGGCTTGAGGCACCCTTGCTAAAAACTGTACCACAACTTCTAGTTTAGGTCGCAACTGCCTACTCTGACCACATCACTGTCCGTACACAACATCTTCATCTAATATCTTGTTATTTTACTAAACACATAACTATTTATACACTAAGACCATTTAATGGCTTTTTATTTTATTAAATGCATATCTATATTATATATACACGCTAAGACAATTTAGTGTCATGTTATTTTAATAAATATATAGCCATATACACACTAAGACCATCTAGTGTCTTATTATTTTAATAAATACATAGCTATATCATATACACTAAGACCACACAGTGTCTGTTATTTTAATAAATGTACAGTGGGTATTCGGTGAACGAACTTAATCCGTTCCACAATTATGTTCGCTATCCGAATCGTTCGTTAACCGATCATCGATTTACCATATATGTTAATGGAAATTCGATTAATTCGTTCTGGAGATCCTAAAAATTAAATTTAAAAAATTGTCATGTACAAGAATAATTTCTTAGTAAGTTTATTTATTAAAAATATGATACATACATATGATCTTACTTATTAATCAGTTCTTTTCCTTTTATTTGGGTGTTAAAGAACCTGTCCAATGTCGGTTGTTTTTCTCTCTCCTTCAGGACTTTCAGGAAATGATTGATAGCAATGTCGTTGGTGGAGATCAGCAACCCTATTGACATCAGCTTGTTTAATGCCAGATCTCCTTTTAAATTTTGTAAACCAGCTTGTGGTAGCCTTGAATTCTAGATTTTCGGAGGACGAGCTTGGGTTTTTTCTCCAGTCTTCTCTTGAATGATGGCCATTCTAGTTACATCCCTTTTCACCTCCCGTTCATTTATCCAAACTAAAAGCAAACTCTCGAGTTTATCATGGATGACACTTTTCTTGCTTCTCAAATGTAGTTTTCGTTACTCCTTTAGCGGCTTGAGTCTTCTTGATGATATCTTTTTTAGCTAGGATTGTGCCTACAGTATACCTGTTCAAGCCGTACTGCCTGGTAACATCAGTTATTATTTGTCCACTCTCTACTTTAGTTATAATCTCTTGTTTGGTTTTTATGGTGAGCACAGTTCTTGACACTCCACTCTTTTCAGGTCCCATAATATTGTCAAATTTTCAGGGGTTTTTTGTAAGGCGTTTAGAGAAGCACATATAAAAACCACAAGGACATAAACCAACTACATATGTATGGTACACAATTGACAAAGTGTCGTCGCACACTACCCTACGCGTCGTATGGTGCTGCCTCACTGCTACGTAGTATGAATGATGACGTGTCAGCGCACGCGCACATCCATTTTCAGGACAAATTGAGGACTGATGTCGGGTGTTCCGAGAGCCGAGACGTTTTCGTTAGAATTAATTTTTGTTCGTTATCCGAATTTTATTCGTTGTCCGAACACAAAAATCTTTCCTGAAAGTGTTCGTTGTCCGATTTGTTCGCTGTCCGAACAGTTCGTTAACCGAATACCCACTGTATAGCCATATACACACTAAGACCATCTAGTGTCTTGTCAAACACACATCATTATACATATGTTGGGCTACTAATTACTTTGCTGTCATTAAGTTTGTACATTGCAATGATTAATAATACATTCCCCACCCCAAAGTGGCTCGTTAATAGTATGCAGTCTTCATTCACAATTAAATGTGTGTGTGGGGGGGGGGGTAGCCTACCTGAATACAAGTGTGTCTGTGTGTTCATGTGTGCTCGTGGGCGTGTCTGAGTGTGTGTGTGTGTTTTGTTTCTGGTTCACCAACTACATACATAAATAACACTGTGGTAAACTTTAGCTTACTGCGCATCTGTCGATGAGGCTGAATGTGTAATATGCATCGGTAAATCACGCGGGGCAGAGGGTCAAAGGTTATAGAACTCAGAGTGTTAAAGAAAAAAAAGCGTGTGTGTTTTTATTTCATTTTAAATTCTATCGCGAACAAAAGTGTTGCTTTAAAAAAAAAAAAGAGCCAAACGCTGGCTAATTCAGTGAAACAATTTTAACAAAAAAGTAAAGAGGTGAAAGAAATGCTTTAAAAAAATACTAGAGGTGTGCTACACAGCTAAAACACTTTGATATCAACGATCTTCAATCGGGAGGTACTGGGTGGGGATTAATGAATGAAATGTTGAGGGGGGAGGGTGCATTAGGAAAAACGGCGCTACTAAAGATTTGGTTATCCAAAAAAAAACATTTTTTTTTTTAAATTATTGGTGCATTGAAAATAGACTGAATAGAAATACATTGAAACTGTGTGTTGAACGATGTAGACTAGGGTGTCACAATCGAAAAGGTTTGTCCTACCTTACAGACAAGACAGTAACGTTCATGTGACATATTAATTTTGATATTAGTGATAACTCTTATAACTAAAATGAGTTCCTATATAATATTTGATGTAGAACTGTTCATAAATAAGCTTCTTAACAGCAAATATAAACAGTTATATGTGTCTTGATATTTTCAAACAAAAGAATCCAACATCACGTATAAAAGCCGCAAGTAGTCCTGGAGAGTAATGAAACCGCCCAGACCATATCAATCCTCCGAAAACCCGCCAGATAATTAAAATTAAAATGTCAAAATTTAATTTAATTTTAAATTTTATGCTTTTGTGTCTTGTTTTTTTATTCATGTATATAGATGTACATACACTGAAAACAATAACCGCCCAAGAAGTAAATGACCGCAGTTGTCGTACTTTGTCTGGGGACCTCATGGATACAGGCCTTGATGAATTTTGTTTCAAATTTTAAATGATTTAGACTATATAAGCAACATTTTAAACACGCTTCAAGTCAAGAGTGGATCTTCTGAGATTTTTATAAAATAAATAATATTAAAAAAAAAAGAACACCACTTAAATTAATTCAATACGCCTTTCTGTTAAAAAAGTCAGTTTTTTTAAGAATTCTCTCGGAACAACACTTGACAGTGCTTGACAGTAAAGCGTCACATGGTGTTATAGGAGACACACTTAGCAGAGTAAAGCGTCACATGGTGTTATAGGAGCCACACTTAGCACAGTAAAGCGCTACATGATGTTATAGGAGCCACACTTAGCACAGTAAAGCGCCACATGGTGTTATAGAAGCCACACTTAGCACAGTAAAGCGCCACATGGTGTTAAAAGAGCCACACTTAGCACAGTAAAGCGCCACATGATGTTATAGGAGCCACACTTAGCACAGTAAAGTGTCACATGGTGTTATAGGAGTCACACTTAGCACAGTTAAGCGTCACGTGGTGTTATAGGAGCCACACTTAGCACAGTAAAGCGCCACATGGTATTATAAGAGCCACACTTAGCACAGTAAGGCGCCACATGATGTTATAGGAGCCACACTTAGCAGAGTAAAGCGTCACATGGTGTTATAGGAGCCACACTTAGCACAGTAAAGCGCTACATGATGTTATAGGAGCCACACTTAGCACAGTAAAGCGCCACATGGTGTTATAGAAGCCACACTTAGCACAGTAAAGCGCCACATGGTGTTAAAAGAGCCACACTTAGCACAGTAAAGCGCCACATGATGTTATAGGAGCCACACTTAGCACAGTAAAGTGTCACATGGTGTTATAGGAGTCACACTTAGCACAGTTAAGCGTCACGTGGTGTTATAGGAGCCACACTTAGCACAGTAAAGCGCCACATGGTATTATAAGAGCCACACTTAGCACAGTAAGGCGCCACATGATGTTATAGGAGCCACACTTAGCACAGTAAAGCGACATATTGTGTTATAGGAGCCACACTTAGCTAGCTCATGTAAAGTACCGCATGGTGTTCTAGGAGCATAAAAGCCACATACGTAAGGCAACATTTTGACACAAGTTGATTAGCTATAATTACTTTTTAATAAACAAGTTTTTCAGTGTTGAAAGATGTCTGTCTTCCAATGCAACCTCTGGAACCATCGCATTCTTCCGATATATTCACAGATAGCTGAAAGTTAGACACTCCTAATTTAAAGATTAGAGTTCAAGGCTCATCACTATTCACGAGCAATGAGGATCATGTGATTTTCTTTCAACCCGTTGGACAAAACTTGTATCTACAGGACAAATATACTGCTCTTTAGTTGACTGAGACTAAGCAAAATATAAACCAGGCCTACTGCATATTACCACATGGACAGTTACTGCATTGCTTGCTTTAGAAAAAATATCATAAGAACTTTTGGAATAACCTACCGTAAGTCCTGATCTGTGTATAAAGCTATTGATCAAATGAATATTGGAGTGTTCTTTGCCCTCTTGTTTCATACGTATCCAATGAGTGTGCCAGTCGCTCACAGGAAACAGCCCTGTTTCTAATGTTTCTAGACATTTCTGTGGATTGAGATTTAAAAAAAAATTATTAATTCATAGATCTTTACACAAACAGGTATAAATTATAAAACAAATTTTATATTTATATTTACTACGTTTTCACTAAAACAAAAAGAAATGCCTTTCAATTAAAGTCTGACTAAAGTTTTAAGTTGCTGTCAAATTACATTGCAATGGACATTATTGTTTTAAGTTGCAGTCTGTCAAGTTACACAGCAATGGACATTATTGTTTTAAACAATTACATTCGTGTTTCGTTTTAAATAAACTCAGATAAATTTTGAAGGGAATAGACGAGACGTTGTTAATTTTTTTTTTGGATGTTGTTTTTCATTGCGAGGGGGAGGGGGAGGTGAGTGAGAGAGGGGCCTAAGCAAAGGTTAATTATAGGGGCCCTATGCTGAGGTACAAGTCGAGGCCTGAGGCCGATATAATTTTGGTGCCTCTAGGTAATTTTTTTTTAAATAAGCTGTTAAAGCCACCACTTGCAAATATATGGCTCTTAATAAAACATGGGCCCATCAGACAACTGTAACTCTTAACCGTTAAATCGCTTTCCCCACAGTCCCCTGACAAGTACTCATATTGTTTTTCCTTTTGTGGCTAGCAAAATTAAAGCCCCAACAGTGGCGCCCCTTTAGCAGTGGGGTGAAAAGGGGGGGGGGGTGGATAGCAGCCGCCTACTCTGCCTAACCGGCTATGGTGAAAAAGACTTGGAAGATGATGTAAGAGTTCAACATGTCAGCTATTGGCATGTGCATGTCAATCATTCATTACAGGTGTTGTTATTTGTAATGCTGCTGATGAATGAGAGCACAGTTCTTTCATTCATGTAATTACCGAAACTGCTGGACGAGATGGCGAATGAACTCTGGTGAATGTAGGCTCATAAGACTTATCATTATTGTTATGGGAAGTATGTGGGTGAACAAATGGGAAGACAGAGAGAGACCGACAATTAGTCGAATGGCCAGATAAGTAGTCAGACAGACAGACAGACAGACAGACAGGCAGGCAGTCAACGGTTGTGGCCTTTTGGTGTGGCAACCAAGTCGACCACCCTAGGCCCAGCGCCAGGGAAGGGCCCTGCGTTAAGAGATTCTATCATTTGTTATAGGTCTACTAGCGTAATGCTCCGTGCACTTCTCACCCTGGTAAAGATCAGACAGGCAGGCATATATAGATATATAGATAGACAGACATAGATAGACCGATATAGATAGATAGATAGATAGATAGATAGATAGATAGATAGATAGATAGATAGATAGATAGATAGATAGATAGATAGATAGATAGATAGATAGATAGATAGATAGATAGATAGATAGATAGATAGATAGATAGATAGATAGATAGATAGATAGATAGATAGATAGAAATATATAGATCGAGATAGATAGATAGATAGATAGATAGATAGATAGATAGATAGATAGATAGATAGATAGATAGATAGATAGATAGATAGATAGATAGATAGATAGATAGATAGATAGATAGATAGATAGATAGATAGATAGATAGATAGATAGATAGATAGATAGATACCTACATTGTATTTCGAATCAACTTCAGAGTCCATAGATAGATCCATTCACAGTGATAAAAAAATAATATATCAATTGGTCAAAAACTTTTAGCAGCTGCTGCTGTCTTCAAACTCGAGCGACTAAAAGAACTAGCTCTAACTGGTTGATTGCTTCATTCTGGTCAATCTATATACCTTATTCATGGCCTAGCAACGCAGTAAATAGGTCACACGTGTAGCCTCTGAATGGGGAGACAAATAACCAAGGGCTGTAGTATTGTTATTGAATTTTTTTGTTTCGTTTTCTTTTATTTTTTTACATTGACTAGAGATAGTTATTTTTAATTTTTTTATATTCGTGAAGTAATGTACATTTTAAAAGTCTGGAATGTTTATGAAGAAAGATGATGGCAGAGCAATCGCGAACTGTCATTTTCATGAACATGAGATGAGATACGAACTATAGTATACAACTCCAACATCAATGACTTGAAATTAAAACGAAAGCCGTGGATGTTTATAGTCGGGGTTTTTTTTTGCGGGTGTTATAAACTGAGGAGTTGGGAGATGTGTGTTTGCAGCTTTGTGGATGACTTTCCAACTCATAACATCAGATTCCATTGCTGTCCCTGTCATTGCTATCGTGGGAGAAACTGGTATGTGTTTTGTTCAAATAAGTCACATGTATAGAATCGTTAGCTCAGTTATAAATAAGCGTTTTAGTTATACTCCTTATGTTAGCTCAGTTATAAATAAGCGTTTTAGTTATACTCCTTATGTTAGTTCAGTTATAAATAAGCGTTTTAGTTATACTCCTTATGTTAGTTCAGTTATAAATAAGCGTTTTAGTTATACTCCTTATGTTAGTTCAGTTAAGTGTTTTAGTTAGACTCCAGCAGGCGGTATTTTGTATTCGCTATTTACAGATTGCCGTTATATTATTATAACCAAGTACTACAGTGTGTCTTTGTCAACATAAAATAAATGTTAATAATATTAAACGCAATTTGTGTTAACTTTTGGCTAAAGTGAAACCAGTGGCGGCCTAGGGTATTTAATTATTGGAGCGAAAACACACAGGGTCACGTGGTTGGCGTACGGTGTTCTTTTTTTTTTTTAAGTTTTTTTTTTATTGTTGTTTTACTCAGCAGACTTGAAGTGGCTACACCCAGCTCTTGTGTTCCACTTATTTTAGCTAGAGAACCATTGAACAAGATGATCTATGTTTAGAATTTGAAATGACATCATGACACACGCTTTATGTTTAATGCAAATGTTCTAGGTCAATTGTTCTCGATGTGTGGGTTGCGACACATAGGTGCGTCGCAGACGAATTTTAGGTGGGCTGCAGGAAAATTGAAATCTATATAATCTATATATGAATAATACAAACTCTGTTTATATTTCCGTTACAAACTAACTATCGTAAACCTAAAAAAAGTAAAATGGGGATGTGTATATGTACAATGAATGACGCTTTGATTCTTTTTGATTCTCTTAATTTTTTTTTCTTTGCATGTGGGTCGGGAAATCTAAATGTTTCATGGTGAGTCACGAAAACTTTTGTCGAAGTTGGTCACGAAGAGAAATTGTTTGAGGAAACACTGTCTGTTATCGAAATACAGTAAAGGTTGACAGCCTGCGTAAACTATGAGCAGGGGACAGTTAAGATTTTTATTAAACTTCCATCTCAAAACAATAACAACAACAACAAAAAAAAACAGGAAGGTACAAGCCTGAAGGGATGGGATACTACCAGGACACTGCTTAGGGGCCCGTGGAGCTCTGGTTGGGGGGGACATAAAGCTGGTGGGTGGGGGGACACATGAGACTCTGGCAGGGGGGGGGGGTTCATGAAACTCTGGTGGGTGGGCCCCATAGAAGCTGGTGGTAGCTTTATGAAGCTCTGTGATGCGTTCTTGAATTCCACAATTTATATTATCAATGTAATTTGAACATTATTTGATGCTTTATATATATTATGAGCATTTGATACCCCTTGTCCTGGAATTTCGCTTGGGGAAACTGTGGGTGTTATGTGAAATCATTAAGATTCGAATCCTTCGTATTACCAGTCAGACGTGGAAAACTTAAGGCCAGGGAGATCTGATAAGTGCGTGCCCTGTCACACTTTGAATAGTTAGAACTAAATAAACCAAACTTGATGCACGTCAAGCTACAGTGATGACCAATAAAAAGCTTCAACATCACATACAGGGCCTTACCGTGCTATGACAGCAAGAGGCAGCCACATCAAGCGGCACAAATAGGGAGTGGGTGTGGCATCACCAGGTGGTACAGTTTGGAAAGGAGGGGGGGGGAGGGGGATAAAATCTAAGTATTCATCTTTTTTTTTAAGAGGGAAAAAAAGCATTTAAGGGACGGCACTTCAACGATTTGCATCATATTGAGAAAATCTAAACATAACTCAGATCACATGACTAAGTGAACATCCGCTCTTCTGTTTGCTGCATTGCATAATTACAGCAAATAAGTAAGATGTATTTAAAGAAAGAAAACGCTGAAAAAAAAGTATTTATAACACGGAAAGC
Organism: Bulinus truncatus; assembly: GCA_021962125.1. Classification (NCBI taxonomy): domain Eukaryota; kingdom Metazoa; phylum Mollusca; class Gastropoda; family Planorbidae; genus Bulinus; species Bulinus truncatus. The sequence continues at coordinate 3,575,360 of JAGDYQ010000047.1, read as the reverse complement.
TCTGATGCATTGATTGTAAAAGTTCAAGAGGGTTATTAACATTTTCTTTTCTTTTTTTAATCATTACTGAATTATTTTGTTTTGACTGGTCGTATTGATTATTTCCTGTATATATAAACAGTGTTGCTCTGGCAAGTCATAAAACAAATATTGATCATTAACGTCGCTGGAAATAGACCTCATTTACAGAATTTATTGTATCACAAAACTCACGACCACAGCTTCTGAATAGTAAAAAAAAAACAGACATAGGCCTACATAAAACAGACAAAGGCATACACCAAACAGAGAAGAAGACATAACAATATATTTTTATCTCAAATAAAACGTTTCAAAACTCACGAAATTGTCTTCCATTAAGGCTAAAAACCCTGGATTTGACACTCACCCGAGGCCCAACTCATTCAACTTGGCTTTGGCCCAACTCACCCGAGGTCCAACCCAATCAACTTGGCTTTGGCCCAACTCACCCGAGGCCCAACCCAATCAACTTGGCTTTGGCCCAACTCGCCCGAGGCCCAACCCAATCAACTTGGCTTTGGCCCAACTCACCCCGGGCCCAACCCAATCAACGGCTTTGGCCCAACTCACCCGAGATTTAACCCAATCAGCCCAGCTTTGGCCTAACTCACCCCGGACCAGCCAATCAACTTGGCTTTGGCCCCCCCGCTCTTGGACCCAACTCCCATTCCAACTTTTCTTAACGATGAAGTCTATGGCCAGATTTTAATGTGTAGTTTATTTAACAAGCTTTACTTCAGCAATGTCATTGGCGATTTATACAATGTTTTTTTTAATGAGAATATTCTTGTTTGTTTGTTTGTTTTTAGAGCATTTTCGAAAAAAAAAATGCTCTATTGTCCCCGTTTTGTCTGTCCGTCCGTCATCACCCTAGATCTCAACAACCATAAGTCCTAGACCCATGATGTATATATCATTTTGTAGGTCTTGGCCTGCCAAGAAATGACTTTTTTCCATTTCGCGATCTGACCTCTCAGGGCCGTAAAAGGGGCCTTAATAACGTTTTTTACTATATAAGCTATATTAATAAAGGAGCGCTATATCTCAGCAACTATAAGTCCTAGACCCATGATGTATATATCATTTTGTAGGTCTTGGCCTGCCATGTGTACATCAAAAGTTCATTTCGCGATAGGACCTCTGAGGGCCGGGCTTCAGGGCTCCTAAGGGGCTTATATATTATATATGCCCCCCACCTTATGCACGAGCAATGGCCATTTCATTTGGTGCGAGAAATACTGCAGCACGTATCGTTTCACCAAGATTTATTAAGAAACTCATCAAATGAAATAGTAAGCTTGTGTTCTGAGTTTAATTGAAAGTATCAGAGCTATGCAACAATTGACGGAGTTTTCGGACGATTAAATGACTACAATTTAAAATGTTTCAATTATGAGTCCTATTTCAGTGACCCCAAACCACTTGTAGTTAGATTTAAGAGAAAATAATTTTTTTTTCAAATATAAAGAAACGTCTTTATAAATTTTTTTTACAGATATATGCATTACACAATTGAATTTATAAACATTTCCAAATTTTACAAATATTTACTGAAAGATAGCATACGTACTGATACATAACATGAAAATGCGCTAACACGTCCTGTGTCCAGAATGGAACAGGCTTAATTGTTTGTTTTTATATGGCAGTGAAATCTTATTTATTGTGAATTTCAGATTTCATCTACTATGAGTTAGAAGAGGTTGATGGCTACATTTCAATACCTTTTGTTATCATGTCTTCGACTAGAATTGAAACTCAGAAGGGTAACAACAACATTGTAGGCCTACATGTTGTATGTGTCTATCTGAAAGCTATACCAGTGTTTCTCAAGCTTTCAACATCTGTGTACCCTCTTTTTTTATTTTCGTTATACTGAGTACCCCTAGTGAAGAGACTAAGTCTCAGCCCGCAGATTACTGAGAGAGTTCAAAGAGAGTGAAGAAAATAATTTACATATATTGTTTTTACGGTCATTTTTACCATCAATTCATTGTTTTCACTTTAGCCGTGCATGTTTACCGAATGGTCTCAGCCCAGTGCGAAATGTAACCCCGCCAAACATTTCGCGTACCCCGTGGGGTATGCGTATAGCACTTTGGGAAACACTGTGCTATATGATCAAGAGAAAAATTAGCCTCCCCATTTACAGGCGATGCCGTCGTTATGCATGATTTAGCCCGTGGGGGTAGGATGCATCACGAGAATAAGTGCCCCATGCTTAATGACTATTTAAATTATTTTATCGTAGGGTCCCAAAACACATGATTAGCCGAGGGCCCATAACTCTGTTAAGACTGCCTTGTTTACATGAGGTTTCTTGAGAATGGTTGTGGTGTAAAGGATATTATTTCAAAGAGCATTGTGGTGTAAAGGATATTATCTCACAGAGCATTGTGGTGTAAAGGATATTATCTCACATAGCATTGTGGTGTAAAGGATATTATCTCACAGAGCATTGTGGTGTAAAGGATATTATCTCACAGAGCATTGTGGTGTAAAGGATATTATCTCACATAGCATTGTGGTGTAAAGGATATTATTTCACAGAGCATTGTGGTGTAAAGGATATTATTTCACAGAGCATTGTGGTGTAAAGGATATTATCTCACAGAGCATTGTGGGGAAAAGGTGACAAACTAAGAAGCATTCATACATAAGAAGCAGATTATTTGAGTCAAAATGTCCATCAACTTTACAGATTCAAAACAATGACTCTAGCCTTAATTCACAAGGTATTCAAGAGTCAACTAATAATCTGTCCCGCCAAACAAACTCAATTTAAAAAACAAACAAAAAATATAAAAACAAAATTATCTGCCTCAGTAACTTCTTGTAACCAAAAGGAAATGCAATAGCAGTATATGATATATACTTACAACGTGCGTCATAAAATCTGTGAGCCCTAACGATCTTTGGAATACCAAGGTCCCTCCCCATACTGCCAAATAATTTTATAGCAGACATCGATAATGATGAGCTCCATATCTGCTTATGGCCCCTGAAAAGTGGCCGTGTGGCCAGATTCTTGTATACAATAAGAATGACACTACAAAGCAATGAAACAACTGCATTAGATTGATCAGAATCAAAATCAGTCGACAGTTTTATTATAAAAAAAAATAATTTTAATATTTATTACAAAACAAAACAATATGGTGTTTTACTGACATCAATTTTTATAAAATTGTAAAAGATGAAAAAAAAATGTTTTAAATTCCAAAATAAAATCCACCCACTATTCAGAAGAATTATTAAAATATTTTATAATCTGTACTCTGTTTTACATTTTATAATATGTACTCTGTTTTACATTTTATAATCTTTACCCTGTTTTACATTTTATAATCAACTGTTACTTAATTCATCTAACAATAGAAGTTTGTTACTTTATTTTTTTTTGTTAAAATAAATCACCTCTAAATGATTCGTATAACAAGGTATAAACAGCTATCATAAAAAAAGCACAAACACAATAAAAAAAAAAACTCAATACAGATTGGCATGTAATATGAATCATGAGAACATCAATTTAAAAAGTAATAATACTTTTTTATAAATATGTGTGAATAAGGCAAGAATAATGGAAGTCTCTTATATGATAAACATGACATTTTTTCTCCAAAATTATATACATATAGAGAAAACTCTTACAACATAAATAAATAACTGATTCTAACTACATTGTTTGGGGCATTGATGGTCCAGTGGTGTATGTTCTAGACCATGTACCTCAATGTTCTAGGTAGGATTTCTGATTATAAGACACTGGATTTTTATGATTCTAGTCAAAGTCCATAAGTCCACCCAGCTCAAATAGGTACCTGACATTAGTTGGAGATGTAAAGGCATCTTGCTAGTCAACTAAGTATGTCTCTATTGGAACCACCATTGTTATTGCACTATCAACTATAGTAGCACCATTGGAACTGTCACTTAAGTGGTTTATTGTATCTAACAGAAAAACACCTCATATTTACATTAGTGGTTTATAGTATCACATTAGTGGTTTATAGTATCACATTAGTGGTTTATAGTATCACATTAGTGGTTTATAGTATCACATTAGTGGTTTATAGTATCTAACAGAAAAACATCTCATCTTTACATTAGTGGTTTATAGTATCACATTAGTGGTTTATAGTATCTAACAGATAAACATCTCTTCTTTACATTAGTGGTTTATAGTATCCAACAGAAAAATATTTCATATTTACATGGACTTTACATATAAATATATATTAATAGTCTTTTGTCATAAGCAAAGGAAAAGTAGGGTAATAATATATGTCAGCATGCCAGATTGTAATATTTCAAGAGTAATAGTTTGCAGCATGGGACTTTCCAAGTATTCTACCATACAATAGTAAAGGACAGATGGTCCTATGCTATAGCGCTTAACTGTTGACCTGAGGGTTACTGGTTTGATCTCTGGTGAGGATCAATAGATATTTCAGGTCATGGTGAAAGTTCCCGCTAGATCTTCCGTGATGCCACCATGGCCATACCACTATCAGCAAGGGTGATGATGGAAGAAGGGCACCATAAAAAACCGTCCCATTAGTGGTTTATAGGATATGTGAGATTTCATCTCATCCTTACAGGGACATCACACACACCATTCAATAGTCTTCAGTTATACATTTTAAGTCTCACATCAAAAACATTCAACAGCGATTGTTCAACAATTAAATACTGTATTAGAGGTAATGTGTGCATATTTGTATTGGTCTCCCATACATTACAATAATAAGCAATAATTGGTTATTATATTGTAACCTTTTTTAGAATGCAAGTCCCCTTGATTTTTTTTTTTCAATTAAGACAATAGTAAATAGGATAGTTCTCCTATTTACACTAGAGGATGAGGTGGCAGTGTGGTAGAGTGCTCAAATGCTACCAAAAGATGTCAAGTTCAAGCCCTGGTGAGTGTCTGACATTTGTTAGGAAAAGTAAAAGCAGCTGAGAATTGTATTATCCACACAATGCCATAGGATAGCCACAGCTGTAGAAACAAATTAACTCTATTTCATATAAACCAGATGGTCTTTAAAGTCTTTGTAAGGGAAATTCTACTTTACTATTTATAGTCCTATTAGGATAAAATGGTAAGATTGTTTTTTTTTTTAAGATTTCATTTGTCTCATTGAAGAAAAAAAGAGCCTAGCAGACAAGCAATTTTCCTGGCAATGAAAATTTCAATTTTAGATAAATTAGAAAAACTGACTGCTTTTGGATAACATTTCATTTTAGGTGAATCCACTATTTAGCCATAAAGAAAAGCAAAGCGAAATTGGAAAATCTGTTATTTCTGGTAAAACATTAAGTGCCACAAAGGCATCACATTCAAGAGATAAATTGTTTGAAAGAACAGAGGAGGTCATAGCGATTAGTATTGAGAACAAAGAAACATTCCTATTACTGGTTCTTTAATTCAGGAAAAAAGCTATAATTATATGCAAATAAAGTTTTATTTCGTATTTCAAGTAATTTTTTTTTTTAAATATTTTTATTTTTCACCTTTTTACTAAATATGATGTGATTTTAGAATATTTTTTAAGCATGTATTTCTAACCCAATCTTACAGCACATACTTTTTATTTCATTCCCTTTTTTGTGAGTTTCAGGCAATGATAACACTGAATTGATGAGCAAAAAAAAAGACATAGCAGACACTTTGACAACACAGCAACTGAAGGTTAGAAGCAAAAATAATTGCTGTGGCCATAAGTGTCAAATGTAACTAACAAGCCAATTGAACTTAATGGAAAAATCAGGTGGATACACAAAATAGGAATTTTTAAAAGGATTAAAAAAGAGAAAATAATCATGCAACATTGCAACACATTTTTTTTATAGCTAGCTGCTGAAATATTTCAAATTTAAGTTCCTGGAAGGATGCTTCTTTTAAGCTTGACGGTGTAAAACTTTATTAAGAAGCAGATAATTGAAATAAATATTTGTGATTATAAATAATTTGATACAAATTATAAAAAGAATTCAGCAAAGAATTATATAAAATAATGGAAAAAGAATTAAGATACAATACTAGAAATAAGAAATAAACTACAAGAAAGTTTTGCTAAATCTGTCAGATCTTAAATAAAAAGCAAACTTTTAGACTAATTTAAATATAAATGCAGTCCTATGAAAGACAAGAAAATATGCCAGAGTATGTTTGTATTTTAGAAAAAAAATAAACAAAATAAAAAAAATCAAAAGATCTCTTCAGTAAATACTCGCTCAGTCTAAATTTAAATCTAAAATATAAATGTCTTAATTGAAATTAAATAAGATTTTGGCTGCTCATTTCAATATCTTGGCAAAGATGGTTATAAATCAACTTTGCCACATCATTTTTAATCTTGGCTTAGCATTGCTAAAAGCTTATCTTCAGTTTCTTTCATTTCCTCTTCATTCTTACTTCTAGATAATTGTTTCCCTTGCATAACAGCAGCTCCAGAAGCTATAAGCTCACCATCAGGAGTGAAAGCACAATACTGTACCATGTCTGTATCACCCTGAAACCAATGGCAAACCAAAAACAAAACAGCATTTAATTGTTTTTATTGCTAAAAAATACTTCATAAGACTCTTTTATATTTCTATTCTTTGTATTATATAAATATGTTGAGAAAAAAGAAACAATGATACAAATATAACAACTCAAACTGATATTTAAAATCAGACACAAATATATAAAATATCACACTTTAGAAATAGGCTGATACCTAACCAATGCGATTCCCAATTTTTTCTAAATTTTTGAGTCAAGTACAATGGATTCTAATACATAATGAAAAGTTTAAGAATTTGGCATAAGGATGAAAATCCTATACTGAAGAATAAGTTTAGGAATCGTGAATAGATCCATATTATCCTGTTCCTATGTCAACTACAATACCCAAAACGTTTCCATTCCTAATTCCAAGGTTTGGTCTCATCACTAGCATTAGCATAACATATTTATTAGGTATATAATATCTCATACAGTATAATACCTCACAAAGAAGTTTGACTTATTAAACAGATATATAACATCTCACCCAGATATATAATGTCTCACAGATATATAACATCTCACCTCTAATGTGTTAACACATTCTCCAGAGAGTATGTCCCAAATTTTTACATAGTCATCATCGGCAGCACTAGCTACATAAGTAGAATCTGGTGAAAAACTTACAGCTTGGACCCAGCCAATGTGACCTTCGAGAAGCCTCAAACAAAAACCTTTCCAAGGGTTCCACAACCTAACAGTGCGGTCCCAGGATCCAGATGCCTTTTACAATATTATCGTAAACACTGAATTAGTTTAAAGTAATCAAATTAATTTATTCTCTAGCATTTATATATTGATACTAAATACTTAGGAGCAGTGTCTGCCAAACTCTCTAAACTAAGGACACAGACTAAGTGACATTTATTTCACAACATAATAATAAAATCCTTTATAATAATGAGTAAAAATCTATACCCATTTTTAACAACAAAGTAGGCAAAGTCTTCAAAGTTTTACTTACTAGCATTCCAATATAGGAAAATGCTACAGCATGAACATTCCCTGTGTGACCAATCAAAACTTTATATTTTTGTAATTCCTCCTCATCAATATTCACAGCTTCAGATTCACTTTTATCAAGTTTATGATTGTCTTGACAGCCTGTATCCTGAATCTGCATATCATGTTTTAATTTTTCAACTTTATCTCTGATATTTTTGTAAAGCTTGTGATCAACTTTCCAGACTCGAACTGTAAAATCCCAAGATCCTGAAGCCTGATAAAAAAGAGTAACTCATGTTATCAATTATAAAATACCTCAGCATTGAAGACTTCACATACTTTTTTTCAAACATGATAAAATACACAAAGTGCCTTTAGCTATAACTTCAATTAATAATAGTGATTACAAAACCTAAGAAGCCTAAAACAATTTAAAAAAAAAAAAATAAAACAATATTTATAAGAAAGTACTTACTATCATGTGGGAATCAAATGAGAAAGCTACTGACTGAACAAGTGAGCCATGACCTTGGAAAGTCTGAAGCATTATTCCTGTCTGAATGTAAAATATTAAATAGTTAATTAGTTAAAAAAAAACAACAACATCAAATTGATAAGAAGAATCATAATCAAATGTATGTGAACATACCTGAGTACACCAAAGTACAGCTGTCCTATCCCATGATGCAGTACATATATATATTGCTCCAGGTGAAAAGGTGATACTCTCTATGCTTTTATAATGACCTGCAAATAAATAATAAAATTTAATTACTTCATGCCACAGAATATAAATTATACAGAATGGACATCATCAATTTAAAATGATTTTTCAGAAAGCTGCCATATTTGTGTAGTATTCTATTATGTTTCAATATCTAGCTGCTACACTAGTGAAAACAAAAGTAACACAGATGGCAGCAGTTTTTTTAGTCATTGAATGAGGATTTTTTTTAAAAATGAGCGCTTTCCATATGATATAAAACTCCGTGCATCAGGCTGTAATAAGGTCGCTAACCTGTGAGAACATGAAGACATTCTCCAGTAGAAGTGATCCAGATTCTTGCAGATTTATCAAAAGATCCACTTGCTATATATTTGCTGCAATGGGAGACAGCTACACATTTTACTGCACCTAGGTGGGGGGACGGGGGTAGATTTAAAATATTCCTTTGATAAAAATTGACAGTAAGATTTTTCAACATTTTAAATAATGTTATATATAATGTGTCAAAAAAATGTGACACAAGCATGCAGATTGTAAATTCCTGTTCAAAAGTAAATGAGAACCAAATGTAAATTTAAATCAAAAAGGTTTAAGCCAGTTGCTAAAACTTTACATATTGCAAAATTCCATTTGGTACATTTTTATTTGTAGAAACATGAAACAAAATATTACCAGTGTGTCCCCTGAGTTTTATCACACACAGTTTGGTTTTAACATTAAAAATCCTTACTCTACGATCATCACTTCCAGTAACAATGAACTGAAAGTCTGGGGAGTAGCTGACACAGTTCACCTTTAACAATTAAAATGATTATAATTTTAAGTCATTTCATGTGTAAACTGAAATGGTCAAGTCTCTTGAACTTTATCACTAACAATAGTGGCTAAACTATAACTCAAAACATTTATCTCAAGTTTTGACCACACAGACCCGTTTGTGGACATATTAAGTCCAGGCACGCCGGGGGGGGGGTCATTGCCAGGGGGCCCGCATCTGTAAGGGGGGCCAGCAACCCCAACCATGTCAATTTTTTCACGACTTATTGTTTATTAAGGGGCCCGCAATGATGTCCTGCCCTGGGGCCTGTGCTGGCTCTCAGCGCAACTGATTAAGTCTAATGACAGAACTTATAACTGTTAGACGACATGTTATTTATCTTTGGAACATATTTCAGGATACTAAACCTATCAATGATAACTTCATTACATTAGTTTAATGTTAATATTAACTACAGAGTAAATAATTAAAAAATTAATATTCTTAATTAAATTGAATCAAAAATGTCTAATACTTATTAACTTCTTACCTCATCTTTATGTCCGATAAATTCTGTCAATGTTTGTTTACTGAATTCTTTGGGCGTTAAAAACATACCTGTTTTCTACTTAGCTTTTAAATGCTGTCACTGGCATTAATAATGGCATTAATTTTATTAAGTATTTTAACTAAATTAATTTATTACCATACAGTTAATATATAATACAGGGCCTATAATATGCCTTCTACAGGGACGAGGCATGAGTGTTGCCAAGAAAAATTTATTGATGTTTTTATGCTAAATACAAAGCATAAACGAACATAGATTTATATAGTTGTATTCATTTTTAGACTAACAACATATACAGTATATACTGAGAATATATAGGAATGAAAGTTATATATATTTAAACTTGTAGTCAATTTATTATGAATTATTATGCTAACTATATTCAATAAACACAGCACCATTATATAGCATTTTCTACAAATCTGAGTATGACCAGCAACACACATGCCTCGTACCTAGCCTACTACATAATTCATTAAGTTACATAACCACTGTTTAGACTACACATTTATTTAATTGTATTAAAGTATTAACTGTATACACTGTATACTAATGTCAATGACAAGTCCATCCAATGCAATAAATTAAGTAAAATATTATATTTACAACGCATAAGCATCATTAATTTTAATACTGACTTCATTATTTGACAGTGACAATGTTTTACTTCAGTATCACTGTAACTTCACTGTGTCTTAGTAAGTGTGTCAGTCACATTCAGTGTGAATTAATTATTAATAAAAAAAAGACTCATCGAATCGTGACTGTCGTTAGCTCCATAACATTAACTTCAGTTGCTTAAAAATTGTCGTATTTGATATGTCAGACTGTTTTAAACAAACAATAATTATTAGGTTAATTGTTTTTTGAGAAAAAACAACAATCTGAAGTTATTATGTCGTTACCAAGAGAAACTAACTAAAACAGTGATCGCATTTCTTTATAATTTGCGAATGTATCGTTTAACGTTGCAAACCTGAAATAAAAATCACTAGCATATATTTGAAGAAAAAAACATTGTACATTTTTCAAAATGGACATCGCAGTAACTATAAACTCTCTTGTTGAACAACTCAGTAATTTAAATATTGGAAATAAAACGGACATACTTAATGAACTTAAAACTGCCATTGCTGCGCTTGATTCTAACAATCTTCAGAGAATTATTTCAAATATTTCTATTTCGAATATCTTTGACTGCTTATATACGCAAGACAAGTAAGCAGTGGTACATTTTCTACTTTCGCTTTCAAATTTGCGTTGTCATTTGGATTTGTTATTTATCCATTAGTCTTTTTATTAAATGTACTCTAGCTATCATTCGTTGATTAATAGTGGATAGCTTAGGAAATCCTTAACAGCCTGTGCCACTTATTGGTCAATTCCATTTTAAATTAAAAATTTACTAAAACTAAGTAGCAGGGTAATATCTGCTAAGCTGCCTAAGCTATATATGATATTACCCTAATTTGGCCTAATAAACATAAACAGTGGCGCAACCTGGGGGGGGGGGGGGGGCGGCAAATCATTAATACATAATTAATGTTATAAAGTTACAAAAAAGACTTTCAAACTGACTTTTTTTCATAATGTGAGCCCCCCCCCCCCACCGCCCAGCATTTTTTGCTGGTTGCGCCACTGAACATAAAGTAATATGTGATTTAAATATGTTGGGTTTGTTTTGCGTTATATAATCAACCAAAGCTTTGAAAGATAAATTAAAGTGCAATTCCAAATTATTTTATGTTGATTTTTTTTAATCAATTATTTTAATACAACCAGTTTTTTTAATTTTTATGACATAACTTGTCCCTAAATGTGACTTTGAATCAAATAAAACAATATTTAAAAAAAAAACTGAAATATTCATAAAAAATATTTTTCAGATTTTGCAAAAAATGTACAACAAAAATTTAGAATTTATTAAAGACAATCTTTTTGTAAAGCACACAGAAAAACTATATATGAATATGATTCTCCCCTTTTTTCTTATTAAGTTACATTATATTTAGGCTTATGATTGTTCCAGTTTACCCTGTAGACTGTAGTCATAAAATCCCTGCCAAATTAATCATTTGCCAGCTGATCACCATTACACTCGCCCTGCTGGTCTGGCCAGTCTGGGCAAGTTCTTAACTCCTTTTATTCTGCCATGCCAGGAGATGTAACAGGCACTCATCCTGCCACTCTCTAGGCATGGCAGACAAGCATACAACACCCTGTCATTGTAGCAGTGGCAGTGCTAAAAAAAAATCTGATTATAGTAGGGAGTGTATTTCTTGGTCTGTGTGACATACCATGATCTGTGGTGGAAAATCATTGCGGTCTCCTGGCCAGGAGAAAAAAAATTTTTTTCGACAGTGTTCTTTCTGTTGTCAATGAGAATAATCAGAGATCGTGATATTCACAGCTGATGGTGGTCGGCACACAACACCATTCTACTTTATACTACTCAAGCACAGTATAGACAGTAGCCTGCCATTTTTGGCATAGGGGTTTGGGACTCTACACCCTTCTCCGCTGTTCGTGTTGCTAGTAAAACCCATGCTTTGTTATTTAAAATAGTAATTAATTGAAAAAAAAATTACCTGGGCTTTTAGTTTAGTGAGGATAAAAAGGTGGGTTTTTTTTAAAGAATATCTTCATTTTAGAAAGAAATATTTTATATATTCCTGTTTTAATTGAAAATAAAAAGATAACCCTAAATATTTGATTTCCCACAAGTATAATACAAAGACAAAGAGCATATATGATACAAAGCTAATTGTTATATACCTTGATATGCAATGATGTGTACATGTGTTGTCAACTTCACCTTATGTCCTCTTTAAACTGCATTATATGCTATGTGAATAAGGCTATTGAAATAAAATCCAGAAGTGATAAGTTGATAATAAAAAGACATGCTTATATTAAGATACTTCACTCTAATCAATTAATGATGCATTGTAAGCACAAGCCTGTTTCGATACTTCAAGACATTTTTTGCTTTACCAAAATACTGTGTAAGATGTACTTTTGTCATTTTATTTTGTCTATGAGATGTAATATTTTTTATGTTCTGTGCTAATGAATTACTTATTCTTATATAAACTATTAATAAATAGGTCACAGCAGCAGGCATGTGCTGAAGTCTTAAACAAAATGCTGACCACATTGAGTGCAGCTACAGTTCTCGAGAATTTTCATTCTCATCTCTTAGCCTGGCTTCAGATTTCAGATGACAGTCTAAAAGCATCATGTTTAAATCAGGTACATCTATGTTTTATAATTGAAAAGTGTTTCATCCTAATCCAAATAGAAGTAAAAAAATATTAAGAAAATGTAAATTGAAAGCCACATCTGTTAAGATAATAGTTTTCTTATATTTTTCTTAGTGCTATTTAATATATTCATGCAATGCTAACAAAATTTACTCTAAGACTCAGCTCAAAAAATATTATATTCAATTGATTCACAGCTTTCAAGACTTGGTAAGGAAGTGCCATCTGAACTCAGTCAATGTGAGAAACTTGTTGAAGCCATTGTAGATCAAGTGGGACAAGACAGTTTAAATATTGGTCCAGTGGCAGCTTCAGTTTTGACTCAAATAGGTAATTAAGTTGTGATCCCTTCATCTTGTGGGGAAAATCTTATTGACTACTAAATGTCTCAGGTTAAATTGGGGGGGGTCTAGACCAAGCTTCAGACAAGAGAGAGATGGTTTTTAAATGACAAATATAAGCTGAGTATTGTGCTTATTGTCGATAGACCTTTGGTTTTATTTTTTAAAAAGTGCTTTTATCTTGTTTTAATAAATTTGAGTTACAATATTATTAAGTAATCATTTTTTTTAATATTGCTGTGTATTTAACACTAATGACTTAATATTAATTCTGTTAAGACCCTTGCACTGATACTGACACTGTATTTTTTTTTTTACTGATCTTAATCTTCTGTTCACTTTTTACCATTGCCATTTTGTTTAAAGAGTTTGCATAACTTTTTTTATTGTCAGCATTATTATTTGATCTAACTCTTATCATTAGGTCAAGATCCAAATGGTTTACAGATTCTTTTTAGTGAAGAAATAATTAAAAAAATAATCTTGGTCATGCAGAAGAACGATGTCACGCGATTTCGTATCTATCAAGTAAGTCCCTCAATATGTTTTTAAAACTTTTTAAAAAAATGTATTGAGTTAAAAATGGAATTCATTTTGCAAGAAATAATTCAGTTTTGCTGAATGTAACAAAGCTAATACATGTACTTTTTATTTATATTCAGATAGCTATAGATCTCAGCAAAAGCTCCCAAGCTGCATTAGAAGCCTCAGCGTCTTCAGGACTTCTGCAGCAACTGATAAATGAAGCTCAGTCAAATGATATTCTTGTTCAACTGAATGCTATTGAACTTGTGTCAGACTTGGCACAGAGTCCCCATGGGCTTCTTTTTCTTGACCAACATGGAATAGTTTCACAATTAGAACAAATGATGGTTGGACTAACAGACAACCCAATGATGGGGATTCTTCTACCTGGTTAGTTAGGAATTAATCATTTGAGTTTTTTTTTTTTTTATTTTGAAATGGGACGTTAAGTAAAGTTCCGGGCAGATGAAGTGCCGATTTTATCTGTTTATGTAACCACAGCATATAAATGGATTATGTGGTGAGCATAATACCCAGTTGCCTTTAAAGTCAGGTAACCAGGTGTGTAGTGGGGGGGGGGACTTTTAAACCAACTTTTACCAGGACCTTGAAAAGTTACCTTTGGTTCTTGCTGAGGATCGAGCCCAGGTCTCTCAAGTCATCCATCCCTCTGAACTGGTAAAGAAAATCATTTTAATTTAGCTCGGTAAATGCAACAAATAAATATAATGGCCAGTATCAGCAAATGGGGGGGTCATGATGGCAGTGGGGGTAGACCACTCAACCGTCAACCGGTAAACTTAAATAATTTACTTATATACATGTATCAGCAAAAGTAACATAGACTAAATTGTTGAGCTTAAATTTCAGACTTGCTTAGTTAGAATGCTGTTTATCCTCATTGCCCTTCACCCATGGCAGGGTATAGGCCACCAACAACAGATCTCCAGAGTCCTCTGTCCTTTGCCATCTTTTCCAGCTGGTTCCAGTTGTGTCCCATCTTGATGGTGTCCGCTTCCAGGTCTCGACGCCAGGTATTTGTTAAGGGCGATCATCTTTCTGCTGCACCTTTGGGGGGTTCCACCACAGAATACAGTTAAGGGACCAGGACTCATTATATTGCATTTGAGAGAAACTATCACAGTTTACAAATATTGTCACTTCAATTTTGAAATAAGCATGCCTCAACAGTTAAACTTTCTTCAGTGTACATCCAGGAATGTCGACTAGACCTAAACGAATCACTTGACATCACTATTTGAACCAGAACTTTAAGTTAAAC
>JAGDYQ010000047.1:3486634-3559869 GCA_021962125.1 Bulinus truncatus | reverse complement strand
GTACATGTTATGTCTATCTAAAAGCTATACCAGTGTTTCTCAAGCTTTCGACATCTATGTACCCTCTTTTTTCTATTTTCGTTATACTGAGTACCCCTAGTGAAGAAAATAACTTACATATATTGTTTTTACGGTCATTTTTACCATTATTTCATGGTTTTCACTTTAGCCGGGCATGTTTACCGAATGGTCTCAGCCCAGTGCGAAATGTAACCCCGCCAAACATTTCGCGTACCCCGTGGGGTATGCGTATAGCACTTTGGGAAACACTGTGCTATATGATCAAGAGAAAAATTAGCCTCCCTATTTACAGGCGATGCCGTCGTTATGCATGATTTTCTAGCCCGTGGGGGTGGGGTGCTTAATTAAATTATTTTATCGTAGGGTTCCAAAACAAATGATTAGCCGAGGGCCCATAACTCTGTTAAGACTGCCTTGTTTACATGAGGTTTCTTGAGAATGGTTGTGGTGTAAAGGATATTATTTCACAGAGCATTGTGGTGTAAAGGATATTATCTCACAGAGCATTGTGGTGTAAAGGATATTATCTCACAGAGCATTGTAGTGTAAAGTGATATTATCTCACAGGAGCATTGTGGGGAAAAGGTGACAAACTAAAAGCACTCATGCATAAGAAGCAGATTATTTGAGTCAAAATGACCATCAACTTTACGGATTCAAAACAATGACTCTAGCCTTATTCACTAATAATCTCATCCCGCCAAATAAACAAAAAAAATATAAAAACAAATGATCTCCCTCAGTAACTTCTTAGGTAACCAAAAGTAAATGCACAATAACAGTATATGATATATACTTATAAAGGGTCATAAAATCTTAGTGAACCCCTAACGATCTTTGGAATACCAAGGCCCCTCCCCAACCTGCCAAATAACTTTATAGCAGATTATCGATAATGATGAGCTCTATAATTGCTTTATGGCCCCCTGAAAGTGGCCATTGTAGGCTTGATTCTGTATACAATAATATTGACACCACAAAGTTATGAAACAACTGGCATTAGATAGATCATGAATCAAAATCAGTCAACAGCTTTATTATAAAAAAAATTATTTTAATATTTATTACAAAACAAAACAATATGGTGTTTTACTGACATCAATTTTTATAAAATCGTAAAAGATGAAAGAAAAAATGCAAAATGTTTTAAATTCCAAAATAAAATCCACCCACTATTCAAAAGAATTATTAAAACATTTTATAATCTGTACTCTGTTTTACATTTTATAATATGTACTCTGTTTTACATTTTATAATCTTTACTTTGTTTTACATTTTATAATCTTTACCCTGTTTTACATTTTATAATCAACTGTTACTTAATACATCTAACAATAGAAGTTTGTTACTTGATTTCTTTTTTTTTGTTAAAATAAATCACCTCTAAATGATTCTTATAACAAATTTTAAACAGCTATCATAAAAAAACACAAAAACAATAAAAAAAAAACTCAATACAGATTGGAATGTAATATGAATCACGAGAACATCAATTTAAAAATTTATTAATACTTATTTATAAATATGTGTTAATAAGGCAAGAATAATGGAAGTCTCTTATATGATAAACATGACATTTTTTTCTCCAAAATTATATACATATAGAGAAAACTCTTACAACATAAATAAATAACTGATTCTAACTACATTGTTTGGGGCATTGATCGTCCAGTGGTGTATGTTCTAGACCATGTACCTCAATGTTCTAGGTAGGATCTCTGATTATAAGACACTGGATTTTTATGATTCTAGTCAAAGTCCATAAGTCCACCCAGCTCAAATAGGTACCTGACATTAATTGGAGAAGTAAAGGCATCTTGCTAGTCAACTAAGTATGTCTCTATTGGAACCACCATTGTAATTGCACTATCAGCTATAGTTGCACCATTGGAACTGTCACTTTAGTGGTTTATTTATTTTTTTTTTTTTTTAGTTTTTTTTTAAACGCGCCATTGCCAGCATGGTAGGGTGTAGTGTGCCTACCACACCAGCATTGTTGGCGGTAGCTGATGCACGTCTGCCATGCCTACAGAGCGGCGGGGTGTGAGTGTGCCCTATCATCTGCAGGGATGGCAGAAAGATAGGTTTTAATCCTTGCTCAAACTGGCCAGACCAGCTTAGGGTGTGTGTACTGCCACGCTCGGCCAGAATGCCAAGGAAAGGGGGTTTTTCCTAGCCATTGGACAGAGGGAGGGTGTTGTGTGCCTGTACCCTCAGCCCGGAAATGGCAGGCTGCGCAGGTGTGCTTGGAAGTGGGACGGAGTGGAAGGGTGTAGTGTGCGGCCCACATCCATCACCACCGCACTCCAGCTGTGAATACTGCGGTCTCCCGGATAGTCTCGGCCATTGACTACAGTACCACCACCCTGGCAAATAATGGGGTTTTTTTTCCTGACTAGGAGAACTCCATGATCCACTGCCCGTGGATCATGGTATGTCTCCAGACCAGGAAGGAGAGATCTAAAAATACCAAAATATTCTGTGATACTCTCCGAATCAAATTTTTAGTGGTTTATTGTATCTAACAGAAAAACTTTTCTCATATTTACATTAGTGGTTTATAGTATCACATTAAAGTGGTTTATAGTATCACATTAGTGGTTTATAGTATCACATTAGTGGTTTTTAGTATCACATTAGTGGTTTATAGTATCACATTAGTGGTTTATAGTATCACATTAGTGGTTTATAGTATCACATTAGTGGTTTATAGTATCTAACAGATAAACATCTCTTCTTTACATTAGAGGTAATGTCGTGCATATTTGTATTGGTCTCCCCCTTACATTACAATAATAGGCAATAATTGGTTATTATATTGTAACCTTTTTTTTTAGAATGCAAGTCCCCTTGATTTTTTTCTTTCAATTAGACAATAGTAAATAGGATAATTCTCCTATTTACACTAGAGGATAAGGTGGCAATCTGCCGTAGAGTGCTCAAATGCTACCAAAAGATGTCAAGTTCAAGCCCTGGTGCAGTGTCTGACATTTGTTAGGAAAAGTAAAAGCAGCTGAGAATTGTACTAGCCACACAATGCCATAGGATAGCCACAGCTGTGAAACAAATTAACTCTATTTCATATAAACCAGATGGTCACTTAAAGTCTTTGTAAGAGGGAAATTCTTACTTTACTATTTATAGTACTATTAGAATAAAATGGTAAGATTGTTATTTTTTTTTTTAAGATTTCATTTGTCTCATTGAAGAAAAAAAAAGCCTAGCAGACAAGCAATTTCCCTGGAAATGAAAATTTCAATTTTAGATAAATTAGAAAAACTGACTGCTTTAGGAAAACATTTCATTTTAGGTGAATCCACTATTTAGGCCATAAAGAAAAAATAAAGCCGAAATTACAAAATCTTTTATTTCTGGTAAAACATTAAGTGCCACATGAGGCACCCTCAAGAGGTAAATTGTTTGAAAGAACAGAAGAGGTCATAGCGATTGGTATTGAGAACAAAGAAACACTTATTCCTGTTACTGGTTCTTTAATTCAGGAAAAAGCTATAATTATATGCAGATAAAGTTTTATTTCGTATTTCAAGTAATTTATTTTTGAAAATATTTTTATTTTTCACCTTTTTACTAAATATGACGTGATTTTAGAATATTTTTTAAGCATGTATATCTAACCCATTCTTACAGCATATACTTTTTATTTCATTCCCTTTTTTGTGAGTTTCAGGCAATGATAACACTGAATTGATGAGCAAAAAAAGACACAGCAGACACTTTGACAATACAGCGACTGAAGGTTAGAAGCAAAAATAATTGCTTTGGCCATAAGTGTCAAATGTAACTAACAAGCCAATTGAACTCAATGGAAAAAAATCAGGTGGATACACAAAATAGGAATTTTAAAAGGATTAAAAAAAGAGAAAATAATCATGCAATATTGCAACACATTTTTTTATAGCTAGCTGCTGAAATATTTCAAATTTCAGTTCTGGAAGGGTGCTTCTTTTAAGCTTGAAGGTGTAAAACTTTATTAAGAAGCAGATAATTGAAATAAATATTTGTGATTATAAATAATCTGATACAAATTATAAAAAGAATTCAGCAAAGAATTATATAAAATAATGGAAAAAGAATCAAAGATACAATACAAGAAATAATAAATAAACTACAAGAAAATTTTGCTAAATCTGTCAGATCTTAAATAAAAAGCAACTTTTAGACTAATTTAAATATAAATGCAGTCCTATGAAAGACAAGAAAATATGCCAGGGTATGTTTGTATTTTAGGGAAAAAAATAAATAAAAATCAAAAGATCTCTTCAGTAAATATTCGCTCAGTCTAGATGTAAATCAAAAGATCTCTTCAGTAAATACTGGCTCAGTCTAAATGTAAATCAAAGAATCTCTTCAGTAAATATTCGCTCAGTCTAAATTTAAATCAAAGATCTCTTCAGTAAATACTGGCTCAGTCTAAATGTAAATCAAAAGATCTCTTCAGTCAATACTGGCTCAGTCTAAATGTAAATCAAAAGATCTCTTCAGTCAATACTCACTCCCAGTCTAAATGTAAATCAAAAATATAAATGTCTTAATTGAAATTAAATAAGATTTTGGCTACTCATTTCAATATCTTGGCAAAGATGGCTATAAATCAACTTTGCCACATCATTTTCAATCTTGGCTTAGCATTGCTAAAAGCTTATCTTCAGTTTCTTTCATTTCCTCTTCATTCTTGCTTCTAGATAATTGTTTCCCTTGCATAACAGCAGCTCCAGAAGCTATCAGCTCACCATCAGGAGTGAAAGCGCAATACTGTACCATGTCTGTATCACCCTGAAACCAATGGCAAACCAAAAACAAAAAAGCATTTAATTGTTTTTTATTGCTAAAAAAATACTTCATAAGACTTTTTTTATATTTCTATTCTTTGTATTATATAAATATGTTGAGAAAAAAAGAAACAATGATACAAATATAACAACTCCCAAACTGATATTTAAAATCAGACACAAATATATAAAATATCCAACTTTAGAAAATAGGGGCTGATACCTAACCAATGCGATTCCCAATTTTTTCTAAATTTTTGAGTCCAGTACAATGGATTCTAATACATAGTGGAAAGTTTAAGAAATTGGTATAAGGATGAAAATTCTATACTGAAGAATAAGTTTAGGAATCATGAATAGATCCATATTATCCTGTTCCTATGTCAACTACAATACCCAAAACATTTCCATTCCTAATTCCAACGTTTGGTCTCATCACTATAGCATTAGCATTACATATTTATTAGGTATATAATATCTCATACAGTATAATACCTCACAAAGAAGTTTGACTTATTAAACAGATACATAACATCACACCCAGATATATAATGTCTCACAGATATATAACATCTCACCCAGATATATAATGTCTCACAGATATATAACATCTCACCCAGATATATAATGTCTCACAGATATATAACATCTCACCCAGATATATAATGTCTCACAGCTATATAACATCTCCGATATATAATGTCTCACAGATATATAACATCTCACCCAGATATATAATGTCTCACAGATATATAACATCTCACCCAGACATATAATGTCTCACAGATATATAACATCTCACCCAAATATATAATGTCTCACAAATATATAACATCTCACCCAGATATATAATGTCTCACAGCTATATAACATCTCACCCAGACATATAATACCTCCCACAGATATATAACATCTCACCCAGACATATAATGTCTCACAGATATATAATGTCTCACAGATATATAACATCTCACCCAGATATATAATGTCTCACAGATATATAACATCTCACCCAGATATATAATGTCTCACAGCTATATAACATCTCCGATATATAATGTCTCACAGATATATAACATCTCACCCAGATATATAATGTCCTCACAGATATATAACATCTCACCCAGACATATAATGTCTCACAGATATATAACATCTCACCCAATATATATAATGTCTCACAAATATATAACATCTCACCCAGATATATAATGTCTCACAGCTATATAACATCTCAGATATATAATGTCTCACAGGAGGTATAACATCTCACCCAGACATATAATGTCTCACAAACATATAATATCTCACCCAGACATATAATGTCTCACAGATATATAACATCTACCCCAGACAAATAATGTCTCACAAATATATAACATCTCACCCGACATATAATGTCTCACAAATATATAACACTTCACCCAGACATATAATGTCTCACAGATATATAACATCTCACCCAGACATATAATGTCTCACAGATATATAACATCTCACCCAGACATATAATGTCTCACAGATATATAACATCTCACCCAGACATATAATGTCTCACAGATATATAACATCTCACCCAGACAGTTATATGCCTCACAGATATATAACATCTCACCTCTAATGTGTTAACACATTCTCCAGAGAGTATGTCCCAAATTTCTACATAGTCATCATCTGCAGCACTGGCTACATAAGTAGAATCTGGTGAAAAACTTACAGCTTGGACCCAGCCAATGTGACCTTCAAGAAGCCTCAAACAAAACCTTTCCAAGGGTTCCCACAACCCAACAGTGCGGTCCCAGGATCCAGATGCCTTTAACAATATTATCGTAATAACTGGAATTAAAGTAATCAAATTTATTCTCTAGCATTTATATATTGGTACTAGCCACTAAGGAGCAGTGTCTGCCAAACTCTCTAAACTAAGGACACAGAATAAGTGACATTTATTTCACAACATAATAATAAAATCCCTTATACTTAGCTGTAAAAATCTATACCCATTTTTAACAACAAAGTAGGCAAAGTCTTCAATGTTTTACTTACTAGCATTCCAATATAGGAAAATGCTACAGCATGAACATTCCCAGTGTGACCAATCAAAACTTTATATTTTTGTATCCCTCCTCATCAATATTCACAGCTTCAGATTCACTTTTATCAAGTTTATGATTGTCTTGACAGCCTGTATCCTGAAATTCCCGTATATCATGTTTAAATTTCTCAACTTTATCTCTGATATTTTTTTGTAAAGCTTGTGATCAACTTTCCAGACTCGAACCGTAAAATCCCAAGATCCTGAAGCCTGATAAAAAAGAATAACTCATGTTATCAATTATAAAATACCTCAGCTTTGAAGACTTCACATACTTTTTTTCAAACATGATAAAATACACAAAGTGCCTTTAGAAGCTATTACTTCAACTAATAATAGTGATTAAAAATCCAAAGAAGCCTAAAACAATTTAAAAAAATAAATATAACAATATTTATAAGAAAGTACTTACTATCATGTGGGAATCAAATGAGAAAGCTACTGACTGAACAAGTGAGCCATGACCTTGGAAAGTCTGAAGCATTATTCCTTGGGTCTAAATGTAAAATATTGAATAGTTCACTAGTTAAAAAAAAAAAACAACATCAAATTGATAAGAAGAATCATAATCAAATGTATATAGAACATACCTGGAGTACACCAAAGTACAGCTGTCCTATCCCATGATGCAGTGCATAAATATACTGCTCCAGGTGAAAAGGCTGATATTCCCTATGCTTTTATAATGACCTGCAAATAAATAAAAAATGTAATTACTTCATGCCATAGAATATAAATTATACAGAATGGACATCATCAATTTAAATTGGATTTTCAGAAAGCGGCCATATTTACGTAGTATTCTATTATGTTTCAATATCTAGCTGCTATGCCATTGAAAACAAAAGTAACACAGATGGCAGCAGTTTTTTTAGTCATTGAATGAGAATTTTTTTAAAAATGAGCGCTTTTCCATATGATATAAAACTCCGTGCGTCAGGCTGTAATAAGGTCGCTAACCTGTGAGAACATGAAGACATTCTCCAGTAGAAGTGATCCAGATTCTTGCAGATTTATCTAAAGATCCACTTGCTATATATTTGCTGCAATGGGAGACAGCTACACATTTTACTGCACCTAGGTGGGGGACGGGGGGTAGATTTAAAATATTCCTTTGATAAAAATTACCAGCAAGATTTTTCAACATTTTTAATAATGTTATATATAATGTGTCAAAAAAATGTGACACAAGCATGCAGATTGTAAATTCCTGCACAAAAGTAAATGAGAATCAAATGTAAATTTAAATCAAAAAGGTTTAAGCCAGTTGCTAAAACTTTTACATATTGCAAAATTCCATTCGGTACATTTTTATTTGTAGAAACATGAAAACAAAATATTACCAGTGTGTCCCCTGAGTTTTATCACACACAGTTTGGTTTTGACATTAAAAATCCTTACTCTATGATCATCACTTCCAGTAACAATGAACTGAAAGTCTGGGAGTAGCTGACACAGTTCACCTTTAACAATTAAAATGATTATAATTTTAAGTCATTTCATGTGTAAACTGAAATGGTCAAGTCTCTTGAACTTTATCACTAACAATAGTGGCTAAACTATAACTCAAACATTTATCTCAAGTTTTGACCACACAGACCCATTTGTGGACATATTAAGTCCAGGCACGCTGGGGGGGGGGGGGGGTCAGGGGGGTCATTGCCAGGGGGGCCGCATCTGTAAGGGGGGCCGGCCACCCCAACCATGTCAATTTTTTCACGACTTATTGTTTATTAAGGGGCCCGCAATGATGTCCTGCCCTGGGGCCCATGCTGGCTCTCGGCGCTCACTGATTAAGTCTAATGAATTAATAAGATGAGACTTGGGTGTTTTTATTTCCATTGCACTATTAAGCTATCTCTAAGAGTTCCAGGGGTACAGAGTGTGCTTAGTGGGCATTCTTAATGTGCAAAAAATTCTATCATCATGCTAAATTGTATGTATTTTAGACATATTAAACAGTCACCTAATCAAAGTAAGTCTCCTAGATGTATTGTGGAAGATTAAACATTAATTGATGGAGTAATTGAATTATTCAATTAATATTCTATAAACTTATTTAACCATCATGAAGAAGTATGACATGTTTAGTAATCAATGGTAAAAGACAATATTAAAAAAAGCATTCAATAAACATTATAGAATAAAAAATTTAATTAATCGATGAGGGAAAAAACTTGCTTTATTTATGGGTTTAAAAGTTTTTGTACCCCTGATTTATATTAGTTAAAGAGTGAACTAAACTTATAACTAAGTTAAAACTGGATATAGAACACAACAGAACTTATAACTGTTAGACGACATAAGTTATTTATCTTTGGAACATATTTCAGGATACTAAACCTAATGATAACTTCATTACATTAGTTTAATTCTAATATTAACTACAGAGTAAATAATTAATAAATTAATATTCTTAATTAAATTGAATCAAAAATGTCTAATATTTATTAACTTCTTAACCTCATCTTTATGTCCGATTAATTCTGTCTTCGTTTGTTTACTGAATTCTTTGGGAATTAAAAACATACCTGTTTTCTACTTAGCTTTTAAATGCTGTCACTGGCATTAATAATGGCATTAATTTTATTAAGTATTTTAACTAAATTAATATATTACTATACAGTTAATACTAACATAATATAGAACCTGTACTATGCCTTCTACAGGGACGAGGCATGAGTGTTTAGCAAGAAAAATTTATTGATGTTTTTATGCTAAATACAAAGCATAAACGAACATAGATTTATATAGTTGTATTCATTTTTAGACTAACAACATACACAGTATATACTGAGAATATATATAGGAATTAAAAGTTATATATATTTAAACTTGTAGTCAATTTTATTATGAATTATTATGCTAACTATATTCAATAAAAACAGCACCATTATATAGTATTCTTCTACAAATCTGACTATGACAGTATTACATATGCACTCGTACCTAGCCTACTACATAATTCATTAAGTTACATAACCACTGTTTTAGACTATACATTTACCCAATTGTATTGTAAAGTATTAACTGTATACTAATGACAAGTCCATCCAATGCAGTGCTAATTTTTTTTTATTTTTGAAATAAAAACAAAAGTGAATAAATTAAGTAAGATATTATATTTACAACGCATAAGCATCATTAATTTTTTAATACTGACTTCATTATTTGACGGTGACAATGTTTTACTTCAGTATCACTGTAACTTCACTGTAGGGGAGTGTATCAGTCACATTCAGTTGTGAATTAATTATAAATAATAAAAAAAAGACTCATCGATCACGTGACTGTCGTTAGCTCCATAACATTAACTTCAGTTGCTTAAAAATTATCGTATTTGATATGTCAGACTATTTTAAACAAACAATAATTATTAGGTTAATTGTTTTCAGAAAAAACAACAATCTGCAGTTATTCTGTCGTTACCAAGAGAAACTAACTAAAATAGTGATCGCATTTCTTTATAATTTGCGAATGTATCGTTTAACGTTGCAAACCTGAAATAAAAATCACTAGAAGAAAAAAACATAGTACATTTTTCCAAAATGGACATCGCAGTAACTATAAACTCTCTTGTTGAACAACTCAGTAGTTTAAATATTGGAAACAAAACGGACATACTTAATGAACTTAAAACTGCCATAGCTGCGCTTGATTCTAACAATCTTCAGAGAATTATTTCAAATATTTCTATTTCGAATGTCTTTGACTGCTTATATACGCACGACAAGTAAGCAGTGGTACATTTTCAACTTTCGCTTTCAAATTTGCGTTGTCATTTGGATTTGTCATTAATGATCTAATGATGTGTGATGTGCTTTAGTTATCCATTGTATCTTTTTATTAAATGTACTCTAACTATCATCCGTTGATTAATAGTGGATAGCTTAGGAATCCTTAACAGCCTGTGCCACTTATGAGTCAATTCCATTTTAAATTAAAATTTACTAAAACCCCTTCAGTAGCAGGAGTAATAACCTGTTAAGCTATATTCGATATTACCCTAATTAGGCCTAATAAACATAAATAGTGGCGCAACCTGGGGGGGGGGGGCCAAATCATCAATACATAATTAATGTTATAAAGTTACAAAAAGACTTTCAAACTGACTTTTTTTCATAATGTGAGCCCCCTCCATGCCCAGCATTTTTTGCTGGTTACATGCTGAACATAAAGTAATATGTGATTTAAATATGTTGGGTTTGTTTTGTGTTTTATAATCAACCAAAGCTTTGAAAGATAAATTAAAGTGCAATTCCAAATTATTTTATGTTGATTTTTTTAATCAATTATTTTAATACAACCAGTTTTTTTAATTGTTATGACATAACTTTGTCCTTAAGTGTGACTTTGAATCAAATAAAAACAATATTTAAAAAAAAAATGAAATATCATAAAAAATATTTTTCAGATTTTACAAAAAATGTACAACAAAAATTTAGAATTTATTAAAGACAATCTTTTTGTACCGCACAAAGAAAAACTATATATGAATATGATTGTCCCCTTTTTTCTTACATTCTATTAAGTTACATTATATTTAGGCTTATGACTGTTCCAGTTTACCCTGTAGACTGTAGTCATAAAATCCCTGCCGAATTAATCATTTGCCAGCTGATCACCAGTACACTCGCCCTGCTGGTCTGGCCAGTCTGGGCAAGTTCTTAATTCCTTTTATTCTGCCATGCCAGGAGATGTAACAGACACTCAACCTGCCGCTCTGTAGGCATGGCAGACAAGCATACAACACCCTGTCATTGTAGCAGTGGCAGTGCTAAAAAAAAATCTGATTATAGTAGGGAGTCTATTTCTTGGTCTGTGAGACATACCATGATCTGTGGTGGGAAATCATTGCGGTCTCCTGGCAAAATTTTTTGTGACAGTGTTCTTTCTGTTGTCAATGAGAATAATCAGAGATCATGATATTCAGCTGGTGGTGGTCGGCACATAACACCATTCTACTTTGTACCACTCAAGCACAGTATAGACAGTAGCCTGCCATTTCTGGCATAGGGGTTTGGGACTCTACACCCTTCGTCGCTGTTCGTGTTGCTGGTAACACCCTTGCTTTGCCATTTAAAATAGTAATTAATTGAACAAAAAAATTACCTGGGCTTTTAGTTTAGTGAGGATAAAAAGGTGGGTTTTTTTTAAAGAATATCTTCATTTTAGAAAGAAATATTTTATATATTCCTGTTTTAATTGGAAATAAAAAGATAACCCTAAATATTTGATTTCCCACAAGTATAATACAAAGACAAAGAGCATATATGATACAAAGCTAATTGTTATTTACCTTGATATGCAATGATGTGTACATGTGTTGCCAACTTCACCTTATGTCCTCTTTAAACTGCATTATATGCTATGTGAATAAGGCTATTGAAATAAAATCCAGAAGTGATAAGTTGATAATAAAAAGACATGCTTATATTAAGATACTTCACTATAATCAATTAATGATGCATTGTAAGCACAAGCCTGTTTTGATACTTCAAGACATTTTTTGCTTTACCAAAATACTGTGTAAGATGTACTTTTGTCATTTTATTTTGTTTATAAGATGTAATATTTTTTATGTTCGGTGCTAACGAATTACTTATTCTTATCTAAACTATTAATTAATAGGTCACAGCAGCAGGCATGTGCTGAAGTCTTAAACAAAATGCTGACCACATTGAGTGCAGCTACAGTTCTCGAGAATTTTCATTCTCATCTCTTAGCCTGGCTTCAGATTTCAGATGACAGTCTGAAAGCATCATGTTTAAATCAGGTACATCTATGTTTTATAATTGAGAAAAGTGTTTCCATCCTAATCCAAATAGAAGTAAAAAAATATTAAGAAAATTGAAATTGAAAGCCACATCTGTTAAGATAATAGTTTTCAAAAAGATATTTTACTCTTATATTTTTTTAGCGAGTGCTATTTAATATAATATATATATATATATTCATGCAATGCTAAAAAAATTTACTCTAAGACTCAGCTCAAAAAAATTATTATATTCAATTGATTCACAGCTTTCAAGACTTGGTAAGGAAGTGCCATCTGAACTCAGTCAATGTGAGAAACTTGTTGAAGCCATTGTAGACTAAGTGGGATCTGACAGTTTAAATATTTGGTTGAGTGGCAGCTTCAGTTTTGACTCAAATAGGTAATTAAGTTGTGATCCCTTCATCTTGTGGGGAAAATCTTATTGACTACTAAATGTCTCAGGTTAAATTGGGGGGTCTAGACCAAGTTTCAGACAAGAGAGAGATGGTTTTTAAATGACAAATATATAAGCTTAGTATTGTGGTTATTGTCGATAGACCTTTGGTTTTATTTTTTAAAAGTGCTTTTTATCTTGTTTTACTAAATTTAACTTACAATATTATTAAGTAATCATTTTTTTTAATATTGCTGTGTATTTAACACCAATTACTTAATATTAATTCTGTTAAGACCCTTGCACTGATACTGACACTGTATTTTTTTTACTGATCTTAATCTTCTGTTCACTTTTTACCATTGCCATTTTGTTTAAAGGGTTTGCATAACTTTTTTTATTGTCAGCATTATTATTTGATCTAACTCTTATCTTTAGGTCAAGATCCAAATGGTTTACAGATTCTTTTTAGTGAAGAAATAATTAAAAAAATAACCTTGGTCATGCAGAAGAACGATGTCACGCGATTTCGTATCTATCAAGTAAGTCCCTCAATATGTTTTTAAATCTTTAAAAAAAATGTATTGAGTTAAAAATGGAATTCATTTTGCAAGAAATAATTCAGTTTTGCTGAATGTAACAAAGCTAATACATGTACTTTTTATTTATATTCAGATAGCTATAGATCTCTTAGCAAAAGGCCCTGCTGCATTAGAAGCCTCAGCGTCTTCAGGACTTCTGCAGCAACTGATAAATGAAGCTCAGTCAAATGATATTCTTGTTCAACTGAATGCTATTGAACTTGTGTCAGACTTGGCACAGAGTCCCCATGGGCTTCTTTTTCTTGACCAACATGGAATAGCTCTACAATTAGAACAAATGATGGTTGGACTAACAGACAACCCAAATGATGGGGATTCTTCTACCTGGTTAGTGAGGAATTAATCATTCAAGTTTTTTTTTTTTTGAAATGGGACGTTAAGTAAAGTTCCGGGCAGAAGTGTCGATTTTATCTGTTTATGTAACCACAGCATATAAATGGATTGTGGTGAGCATAATACCCAGTTGCCTTTAAAGTCAGGTAACCAACTTTTTACCAGGACCTTGAAAAGTTACCTTTGGTTCTTGCTGAGGATCGAGCCCAGGTCTCTCAAGTCATCTCGCCATCCATCCCTCTGAACTGGTAAAGAAAATCATTTTAATTTAGCTCGGTGAATGCAACAAATAAATTTAATGGCCAGTATCAGCAAATGGGGGGGGTCATGATGGCAGTGGGGGTAGACCACTCAACCGTCAACCGGTAAAACTTAACTAATACATGTATCAGCAAAAGTAACATAGACTAAATTGTTGAGCTTAAATTTCAGACTTTAGCTTAGTTTGAATGCTGTTTATCATCATTGCCCTTTACCCATGGCAGGGTATAGGCCACCAACAACAGTTCTCCAGAGTCCTCTGTCCTTTGCCATCTTCCAGCTGATTCCAGTTGTGTCCCATCTTGATGGTGTCCGCTTCCAGGTCTCGACACCAGGCATTTCTTGGGCGACATCTCTTCCGTTTACCTTGGGGGGTTCCACTCTCAAGAATGCTGTTGACCAGCAGCATATTGCATTTGAGAGAACTATCACAGTTTACAAATATTGTCACTTCAATTTTGAAATAAGCATGCCTCAACAGTTAAACTTTCTTCAGTGTACATCCAGGAATGTTGACTAGACCTAAACGAATCACCTGACATTCATCACTATTTGAACCAGGAACTTTTAGTTAAACCAGTGGTTCCCAAACTTTTTTAACCCATGGACCCCTTTTAGAATCAAAACTTTCCCCACGGACCCCCAAGTGAAAAACCTACATAAATGCATAGATACAAATTACAAATGAATGAAGAAAAAAACATTTTGACGAAGAAGTATTCATTGAAATTATAATTTCTGTTTAAAATAAAATAAATTAATGACTTGGATGATTTTAATGAGATGCTATGAGTGTGTTTATGTCCATCTCAAGGTTTGTGAGTAGCAGCCGCAAATTCCCACGAGCACTAATTTCTTTTGTTGTGATGAGATTCATAACGGTACTGAATCCACATTCTACCAAATAGAAGACGGAAAAGCAGTCAATAACTTCTGTACACAACCCATAATGCGTGGATATAAATTGGTATCTATTTTTGTAACCAAAATTTGTGATATCCTTGTTCATACAATGGTTTAAGTTCCTCATTTGTGGATATTTCAATAATCTGCTCCTGTATTTCTACGGATTCATCTGTGCTAGGTATGTGAGTTTGTCTCACTGGGTTCAGCACCCAGTCGGGATTATCCAAGTGAAGAATGTCTTCAAATTTTTGGTTTATGTCTGCATGAAGATCCGTAAAGTGTTGACAGTAGGTAAGCAAATCTTCATCTCAGTTTTGCAATTCCAAAAGATTTGGAAACTGAGAACATTCTCCTCTTGCCAAGTTTTGTTTGTACAGAAAAATTTGCCCCAATCGCAGACATTACGCTTTAGTTTTGATTTAATTTAATTGGTCACCTTATGTTTCAAATTAGTTTCGTTAAATTTGTCAAATAAATCAGTCATATAGGCTATGTCATTTTTTTTGAGTTAATTAAATTATGTTGCAAGTCATTGTTTTTGCTTTCCAAGAATTCCAACTCAGAATCAAAGAGGGCGTAAAAGCGATAACCAACGTACTTCTGTGTGAAGTAGTAAACAATTATAGTCTTCATCATTTTCCAAACAAAGTTGAGCTAATAATCTCTCATTTAAAGCATTCCTTTTGATTTTATTAACTGCTTTACTGACATAATCTAGTGATCTATGCAAACGTTCACTAAGATTTTTGCAACCAAATGATGTCGATGAATGACACAATTTAAATATGCCAGAAAGCACGATATCTTCCTACCATTGCCGGAGCACCACCAGTAGCAATAGAGATAATATTAGTTAAGGGTATAGCTTTTACATCAAAATAACTTTTTAATTGAGTAAATAACGTTTCTCCTTTTGTATCGGTTTCCAAACATTTAGCTAATAACAATTCTTGACAAAAATTTTTATAAATCTTACATGGTTTATGGGTGAAGCTTCTGCTTGGTAAAGTGGACTCATTAAGCTGTATAGGAGAATTCAGATGTTTTTAAGTACTCACATAAAGAATTTTCTACGGACTAAGCCAGTAATTCGTTAATCCTTCTTTATACTTCTTTACCAGTGGAATTCTTTTTTATAATGTCGAAAGCTGGTTTGTGCAACACGGTGAGTATTATCTCACTTAAAGCTGGTAAAACTAATGTCTTCACCAATAGTATGCAGCTTTCTGGACTCTTGTAATCAATAAAGAAATGTTATAGTTAAAGCACGCTAGTCCATCATCATCTCACTCATATGTTGTCCTCACTTTATGAGTTTCTGCAGTGACTGTGTTTTCAAATATTTTTCTTTGCTGTTTGAAAAACGTTAAGAAATCCTTATCGTTTTTATTATTGTAAACCACACAATCTATCTGTAAAAATATCTGCTAGCTTCTTTTATAAGATCCTAATTACAACGTCCTCAAACACACGTCCTTAGCATCTCTGATTGGTCTGTCCCTAATAGGTGATATTCTGTTATTTCAGTCAAAACAGCAATATCCCTGGACTTTTGTATTTTAATGACAAACTAATTAATTAACTCATCCCTGACCTAATGATCCATATTCTTGAAAATGCAATGTCCAACTTATATTCTTGAAAAAATGCTCAACCTAGAAACTTTGGGACACTGATTCTTTGTAACAATGATCAAGCCCATGTGAAAGTTCAGCGCCATACATACGACATACCAGACAGTAGATAATTAGTAAGTTACAGCATTGCTTTTAATTCAGCCTAACCATGTCATCTTTTTTCCACAGGTATGTGCCACCTAAAAATACAAACTCTATAAACATGACCGACATTGTAATCTCAGAGAGTCAGAGTAAATATGGTGCATTTTCTGCATAAGCGTGTTTTCTGCCGTCTGTCTCTTACCATTCCATGCTTGTTATTAACCTTAATTAGCTGGCGCTTTTAGTTTATTTATTGTTTTTATTTTTATTTCCATTAAAATAAAAAAAATGTAAGTTACATGTCATAACCAACTTAGACGACTAAGTCGCAGACTATCGGAGTATGATGGTGTTATCGACATTAGGCCTTGGCTAAATGTACTTGGATTATAAAAAAAACAATAGCTTAGTGTTTCTTATAATTGAAAAAAAGAAAAAAAAAACATTGTATTTTTAATTATTTTGCTTAATATATTACCCTAATATTATTTTAAAAAAAAGAAATTTCGCCGAAATATTTTACATATATATGTAAACATTTGGTAGTTTCTAAACAATGCTAATGCGCATGCTCTCAGCTGGCCGGATACTACGCTTAATATACTAAAGCGATAAATTTCGCCTTTTTAATACATTGCTACAACAAGAGCCTCTACCTCTAAAAACCACAGAAAAAAAAAAAACAACTAATGTGATGTCTCATAAAAAAAAAAACTTAAACAAATACTAACACAAAATATGAAATGAACTACACGATATGTGTTTGAATATCCGATTTTTATAGTCTTTTTTTACAACTGATCTTTGTCTGACTTTACAGTTACAGACTTTAATACACAAAAAAGGAAACTAATTAACTTACTTATCGAACTCGCACATTCACGCGGTTTTCATTTCGAAAGTGCCAGACAGGAGCACCACTGTCCCCAGCCCAGTCAAGCAGACTCAATTGTTCGGTTTCGAAGTTCGTACACCAGTTCCAAAAGAGAAAGAGGCATAGTGGCTAGTTCACTTGAGTTGGTTGGGAAAGTGTCACAAAGTTAAGGAATGATACCAGCAATAACTCTTGCAATATTAAAATGTAGAGTGTCACAAAATAATATACAAATAATGTTCAGCATTAAATAAAAATAATGAGTGTAGAAATAAAAATGCGAAAATAGTAATTAAAGCTTTTAAGCTATTTAATTTAAGATGTGCAGCAAACAATATCCAGGGGCTGTAGCTCAAGTGGTAGAGCGCTCGCTTAGCATGTGAGAGGTACAGGGATCGATACCCTGCTGCTCCATTTATTTTTAACTTTTTTTTTTCATACAAAAATATAAAAAAATATCAAATACACTTTGGTTGACCTCTATGTTGCTGTAAACGATATCAACACTTGTAGATATCCACACACATACACAGCTAATACATCAGCCCCGTAGCGTGTAAATTCTACAGTAGCGGCCAGGCATTCAATAGCGGGGGGGGGGGGGGGGGCAGGTAATACATTTTACTAAGTAGAACAAATAAGCAGAGGGGGCCAGACAAAAAGCAGGGGGGGGGCGCCCCCCCCCTCCGCACGCTACGGGCCTGTAATACATGTATAATTAAACACTTCATAGTTTCACTCGAAAGTTTATTTGCTTGTATCATCTAATTGGAGACTAGACATGAATACACAAAGAAACGTTATTAAAAAGTATTTTCAAACACATAATATATTAATGCAAATAGTGAATTACAGCTTCAAGTAAAGGTCTAGATGGATTGTAATAACTTAGATAGGCTTGATACAATCCACGTGACCTTCAGTCTTGGTCTCTTGTTATCCAATGTGGTCGTGTGGTACTAATACCAGGGGCGCCGAGAGCCAACAAGGGCCCCAGGGCTGGACATCGTTGCGGGCCCCTTAATAAACAATGAGTCATGAAAAAATGGCATGGTCGGGGCGGCCGGGCCCCCTTAAAGATGCGGGCCCCCTGGCAACGACCCCCCTGCCTCCCCTCTCTGCGTGCCTGACTAATACTAGTCTAATACTGTCTTCCTCATCCACCACAAGGTTTGCCTACACTAGACAACAGGTAGACTATGTGATGGCCGTTGTCTTGGAGTAATATGAGGCCCAAAACTGAATGCGTGAGGTCAAATCTTTATTCGTACACAACCACTTGACGGACACAAGAACAACAACTCATGTCGGGTGTGTGCACAACAACTAAACACTAACTTTGTTCAGTATATAAATAGCTCTTTTAAAAGCTCTTAGCTGTCTGCTACGTTTACAACATGTACAGGTTATAAAAGGTTAGCTCTACAAATATCTCAATGTGGTAGCAGGCTGCTGGGCGCGGCTCCTCACACCAACTACTGTACTGCGTGAGTAGGAGGGCTGGGCGTGAGTGGGTGCGGTACTTTCATTTAGGAGATACGGGGGGCGGGGGGGCGGTAAATGCTACACAGAAGATGTCTTAAAAACACAATCTGTGACACATATTAAGCCGTATGGACTATTTGTGTGTGTGTCTTATATTGATCAAGTTAAAGGTCTATCTAATCTTGATCCTTGAGTGATCTTTCCCCAGACCCTGGGTCAGTCCAAGGTGGTCCCTGTCTCCAGTGCCGCCGAGAGGGCCGCAGGGGGGCAAATACCCAGGGGCCCGGACTGAGCTGGCCAATCAACTTTTGAAAATATTAGTATCAGCACGGGGGGCCCGTGACAGCCCTGCCCAGGGGCCCAAAGTTTCTGTGGGTGGGTTTGCCTGTCTCAACACACTAACGTGCGGCTTGAACTATTTTCTCATTTTAACGTATTTGTTTTAAATTTAAATACTGAAAGCCGCAGTAACCAACAAATATATATTTTTTTAAAAGTATTGTATTCATTGCAGCCCTCTGGCCATGCCTGTAGCCTGGTCAAAGTAAGCAGGGAGGCACCAATACCCAGCAAGGGGGCACCTTTACTTTTTCTTTATTTTTTCTCTTTTTTTTTTAAGCGGGAGGGAGGGGCACTCCACACCTAGCGGGGGCACGGCCCCCAATGCCCCCCCTTGGCTACGGGGCTGCCTCTGGCGTATTTTGAGGGGCGAGATGCGCCGATCCAAGCTCGCCTTTGCGGACAGTTTGTATTTTCGACCAACTTGTCCATACTAATATTTTGCTTAATCAATGTATTTGTATTTAGTCATATGTATTTGTATTTAATCATATGTATTTGTATTTAATCATATGTATTTGTATTTAATCATATGTATTTGTATTGTCCTATTCGTCCATACTTTCGGCTTGCCTTAGTTTCATTTGTCTAAAATGTGTCTTGATTTTAGTGCTGAAAACATGTATTATAGCTACATCCAGTGCCGTAGCGAGCTTAATTCGCCACATGGGCACAATACCTTTTTAATACCTATTTAGCGCCCCCCCCCATTCGAAAGCTATACCTTATATGTAAAATATACCCTTTGGCACCCTTTTGTGAGTAGCGCGCGGGGCATGATGCCCCCCTTGCTCATTTTCGCTACGACTCTGGCTACATCATGAATTCGACAACATGACATGAGATAATGTACTTAATATTTAAAGTGAAAAAAAATTTGGGGCCCCCCTCAGGCTGGGGCCCGGGGGGACTTTTGAATTTGGACCCACCTCCCCCCACCCTATTAGGTACGCCTCTGAATTTTAATTCAGCCTTCTCTGAACTAATGCACTCTGAGAGTAGTCTAAGCTTTCTTGGAGGTAAACAATCGTCACAAAGTTTGAACGCTTTAAAAATTGCACCTACAAGTAACCACTCTAAAATAAATGTTGAGTTCCAGTATAAAGTAGCGTACTCTCAATCTTATCGTGTGTTTTACGAATGGAAATCTAATTTAAATCTAAATATGTGTATGGAAAATATTCATATTATTTGTAACGCTGTAACGCCCCCCCCCCTCCACTATGCGCAGAAAGTTTACAGAAAATATGGTTAGCTTAATAATCCTTATTGTAAATGAAATAACAAAAATATACCCCTATCCGACACATATGTGCCCTCCCATAAATATATATAGGCCTTCATAGAGAGAGAAGTTTTAAGAAATATAATTATTATTTTCTTAGTTGTGGTGATTCCTTTAACTTATAAGGCAAGGGCTACTAAAAACGATGACGTATATTATAGATAGAATATATGTAAAAATGTAAATATTTAACTAATCAGAATTTGTTCTGCCTTTTTTTTTTTGAAGGAACAATACGAAATTGTTTTGTTTCTGTATTCGAGCCATTGGTTTTCAAATTTTAATAACCTAATAGTATTAGCGACCATTCGCTAATTTTAGTCACATGACAATATTGACATCCATTTTATTTTCGGCAATTGGAAAAATTAAAAAAACTTAACTTACGAGTTGAAATCATTCAGAAGAACTCGTAAAAAATAAAATCAGATAGTTCTAAATATGGACGAAAAACGGTCCTCTGGAAGGTAGCTATTATTTAGTTAGCATGTGATGTTTATCATAAAATATTTATCGTGCTGCCGATGTAATTGAGTTGGAATTAATTAAATAGTCAACTAGTAATAGACGAAGTTTTTACTTGTTTTCTGTAGAAAAAAGTCATTAAATTAGTGTTAGAAAGAATAAAGGAATTATTGTGTGATCGTCCTTTTATTATTCACAGTCGACTTAGATGTTTTAAATGAATTATTCTCAAAGTAATACTTCTATTCTGAAGTATATTCTGAATAATCTTTGTCATGATAGCCTATAATCCTATATCTGTAGTCTAGTATGTAGTAGTTAAACTAGTTTTTTTAAACACTTAAAAATCTTGCTAAAAAATCTATATAATCTACGATAATAATATATTGCCAATATTATATTAATAATAGTATTCCACAAAGTCAAATAGGCCTAGAAAAGTAAAAATTGATTTTAGCAACAGACAATCAGCCCTCATTTAATAATTTTAATTGAAAGGTCATGGTGACATACTTAATATAGTTAATATAGAAATAATCAAACCTGTATTGTCTCGTTTTAATTTTAAAATTTGAGATTTTGATTAAAAATAATTTTCTATAAAGGCTGATGCTATTAGGACGGATGTTCAAATAGTGGACCCTCTAGCACTTGGCTATTAAGACATGATATGCCCAACTTTGCTATTGGAACATGTGTCTATTTATGCTATTAGCACATGTCCCTCATCGCTGGTGCTCATAGTCTACTAATTTAAAATTGCTTTATTAGGTTCATATGCTGCTTGTTGTTTATAATACTTAATAAGAACTAGGAACACAAGAGGATCTAGCAAAGTTAAAAAGCATTTTGATTGGCTGGAGTCTGAATAACTAAGTGTTTGAGGATCCACTAAATGCAGACTGTCAAAATAAATTATAATTTTTTTTATATTAATGATTTTTTCCTCCGTCACTAACTTAGACTTGTAATGATTATGTTGCTGATTATTATACCAGCCAGCTGCCAGGAGTTCCCTAACCCACTCAGAACTAAAAAAAAGACAACTGTATTTGATGTTCTTGACCCACTTGTAAAGAAAGAATAAAGGATTTAAAACTATTAATTAAAAAAGTTTATTAATCCTTAACAAAAATTATAATGTGTAATTTACATGGTATGTATTTGTAGTTCAGGATAAATTACCCCAGTTGAGGCAATGGGGTTAAATAAAATTCTTAGAGGTGATGAAAACACATTAGACTTAATTATATATTGATCAAATAAAAGACAAAAAATGTTTGGTGAAATGGATTAGAATTCCCTTAAATTTTTGCAAATGTAAAAAGTTTCAGAGATTTATATATAAATGTGTATGGAGATATTTATTTTTAATTCATGCATATAATAGATTGCGCAACAGTGGCTATTTGATAGGGAATTATATCCCGAAAACATATCAGAACAGGGAGCATTAATTTCTATGCAGGATTCTATTACATATACCAGCTATTTATAGCCATTTATTTTAATTGATTTCATGTATTGGATACATTATCTTTTGTAAGCATTGGTAATGAAATACACTTCAACCTTTGTGAAATATGTCACGAAAGTTAAAGATGATTTTTCATAATTGTTTTTAAAAAGATGCTTTCATGTTCATTTCAAGGTCTTAATTTCAGTTGTTGAATCATATTTTTATTACTATGCATCTTTTATAGAGCTTTAAATAATCAAATTTCAATATTTATTTTAGGGCTAAAAGACAAGCAAAAGTTTTAGATGAAGGATTTTGGGACTGCAGTGTTTGTACCTATAAAAACTCCCCAGAAGCTTACAAATGTGAAATGTGTGATGTCCGGAAAGGCACCTCAACTAGGTTAGCTCTTGGTTATAATCAAGAAAAAAATATGTTTACGAGAAAAAGTTGGTCTTTAATGTTAATATTTTATTTCATTTTTCAAGAAAGCCAAGGATAAACCCACAGCTTGTAGCTCTACAAAAAGCACAGCAATTTGCACCCCCACCCAAAAAAGACAAATCTCACTCTTCCAAGAAAGACAGAAGTGGCGACAGTAGCTCAGACTCAAATCGGTAAAT
This sequence comes from Bulinus truncatus, assembly GCA_021962125.1. Lineage (NCBI taxonomy): Eukaryota > Metazoa > Mollusca > Gastropoda > Planorbidae > Bulinus > Bulinus truncatus. The sequence continues at coordinate 3,536,458 of JAGDYQ010000047.1, read as the reverse complement.
GTGTTTCTCTTTTATTCGATAGGCCTATGTCACATTGACTTTTGTTTCCTCCCTAACATCTTATTCCCTTTCAAGATAAATAAGAAGCTTTGCTGTTTAGTTTGCTATCTGTTTGTGCTCATGATAGCAATTTTACTACTCACCGGTCAAGTCCTCATAATTTACTAGTTGCTTACCTGATGACTTCTAATTTAGTTTTTGTTTCTATCACTGAGCAGCATTCCCAGATTGAAAAACATAGATAGAAGTCGTCCATCCCATCTGAGTGTAACAGTTGGGAATGTGACAGTGGTTGTCACAGATTACCAGCCTAAGCCAGATCCAAGACCGTCTGATAGCCATATAAGCTCTGATGCCAGTGATACAAATTCTGTCACTGCCCCTGATCTGACTGATGACTCCTCAAGAGATGCTGGTGCTACGTAGGAGCGGTAACTGCTTGGCTGATTCTTTTTTAACATAGCAAAACATACACAAAAACTGGTCCATTTTCAACTTCTGAGATATATTGTAAAAAGAAGTTGTGACTTTGGAAAATGATTGACTCAAGTCATGCATTATTTTTTGTTATGCAATGTGATTTCTCAAGTCTAAATGTGTAAACTTTATGCACCTGACATTTCTTAATAATTGGATATTATCTAAACATGTTAACTGCCAGAGTCTCCCAGTGTTGATGGCTGATACATCTAGACGGTGATTTGTGTTCATTTTTGTCAAGTAACAACTTGTTAGTTGTTTCTTTTAAGGCTGGAAAATCAACTGTTTTATCAGATTTACACAATGTACATTTTTTTTAAGTTCAGGATTCAGCAGGTTAGCTCTAGCAATATAATTTGGCCTAACCATTTTTGGATATTTTTTTCCTTAAATATATTATCACACACAATCAAGTATGAAAAGGTATTCTGTTTTTAGAAAACCTGCCACTTTTTTTTTCAAAATGTATGCTACTTGTGAGCTACTATTTGATACCTAACAAACTTCCTAAATCAATCCGTTGCTGCCGTTGGCTGAAATAAGAAATCCTAAATATGCAATTTTTCATTTGGTGTTTGTTGTCAACAAATATGAAGATTCCAAGCTCATACATTATTATCTATTCAAAATCTGTTTTCCACTTCCATACTTATCAATTAAAAAAAAATGTAATCACAAGGTCTAATTGAGTAGTTGATGTAACCAAAGGAAACTGTAAGGAAAGAGTTAGTTTATGTATAGTTCAGGTCTAATAAATGGGTCATCGATCAAGTCTTTGCTTGTTCTGTAGTTTATGTATAGTTCAGGTCTAATAAATGGGTCATCGATCAAGTCTTTGCTTGTTCTGTTTCTAGTCACAGTTTACTTCGCCGTCTTATAATGGGGGTCATCGACTTTGTTTAGTTTGGCTTATTCACTTTTATGTCACTTAATACATAACAAAGGTGTAATACTCTGGCAGAATTCTTAACTGAATCATAAAAAAAATTAGAAAATTTTTAATGTAAGCCAGTCCAATCAACAAAAATATTGAAAAATTTTTTTTTTTGCATTGTTGAGATGAAATAATTTTATTTTTAACTGGATGGAATATTTAAAAAGATACTTGCTTTTTTCGCATGGTTCTCTATTAACATGAAGTCAGATATATTTATTGTGAGTAAATGGATTTTATAATTACAGTCTCTTCTGTCTTAGTTGATGTTGATGTATAGTTCTAATTAATGTATGCACATAGTCGATTATTTTATTGAAAAAAATGTGGATTAATTGCCTGTGTTAATAAATCTATTTATTAGTTACATCTGGGGTCGATATTCTTATTTTAGTCGTTGTGATTAGTGTTTAAAATGGCATTATACAAAAAGGTAGCATAAATCACATACTTTAAAAATCTATATGATTGAATTATACAGGAGTGAATAAAGGCAGCACAGTTATATTCTCACTTCACGTAAGATTAGCACATTTAAACTCTTTAATAATGTAGGAACATAGATATAGACATGTGTTTTGATAACTTAAAATCTACAAATTCTCTGGTCAAAATGGAGTTAGAAAGTAGAATCCATTCATTGTTATAGGTTTGAGTTGTTTCTTGGTAAAATAAAAATTTCTTGGTGAAAATTGTGATCAATTGTTGTAATTTCTTTTAAGTGAGGAAATTTGTTGATGTATTGGGAAGTTTTATGTAATATTTTATATAACAAAATTTGTTTATATTCACATTTTTTTACTTATGTTTAATGCTTATTACATTTACACTTATACATCAAATATTTTTTTTAAGTTTGCTATTTGTATTCAGTGGTGTGGCTAATATTTTACTGGAAGATAGACTGTTGTTCCTTTCATCTAATCGGAATATTTTAATAAACTTTCTCAATAGTCAGTCTGCCAATTCTGATTATTACTGGGTTTCTTTTTTTTTAATACTTTTTTTTAACTTTATGAAATCTTTGATTCTGATGAGAATAAATTGAGAAAACTGACAAAAATAATCTGGTTTGTATCTATAAAAACAAAAGTTACATTTATGAAAAAAATTTTTTTTGTAAATTAATGGATTTGAGAGAAATTTTAACTATAGCTTAAGTTGAATTTCTGCCAAAACATTTGGTTTCACTAGAGTTTTATACTGATCTTTAGAATACTTGAAATGTTTTTCAAATTACTGAGAATTTATTTTGACCTGTAGAAGAGACTGCACATTTAATGTCTCATTGTATTATTATTTTTTGTGTCTCGTTTTGTCATATTTGCCTAAATTAGAAATCATCAGCATAGAATCCCTCTGACTTTGTGAATTCATGATCATTGTATGCAAGAATGTATTTTTTCATCTTGATTTCATCTGAAATGTAAATATTGTACATAAGAGCATTAACTTCATAAATAATTTATGACTTTAAATGAGAACTTTGTATAATTGATAAAAAAAATTGGTTATTTTTGAGAGCTTGTCCATGTTTGGTTCTGTGAATGATGATAGAATGCGTCTTTACATTTCACATGTTACAGTCATTATGTCCAATAAAAGTGAATGAAAAAAAACTTAAGTGTTTTTTTTTAGTTTGAGATATGCATGGTTTTTTGTTTCTCCTTAGTTTATATATAATCTTAATATACATATTAAGCTATGGTCAATAAATTATGATCTTAGCTGTCAGTTTGCCATCAGCAACCCTACCAGTGAAAAATTAAAGTCCTTCTAAATAGGTTAAATAGTTCTTTAAGTTTTATAGAATATTCTTTTAAACAAAGCAGTTACCTTCATTTAATTGAATTCTAAATTTGTGTCATGATTTGATATTTGAGATATTTTTTGTAGTATTATTAGGCATAAGCATAAAACAACATGGTGCCCTCAAATTTTAATGTAATACAAAATGATGGAATTTTTATATTAACTAATTTAGATTAAATGTAACTAAAATTGAATCTGACTACCATTATTCTAAGCGATTTGTTCTGTTTTCGCAACCCACTTGTAAAGAATACAAAAAATAGAATAAAAATTAGTATGGTGAATCAGTGCTTTATAAAATGCTATAGCTGTTTGAGCATAATTTATATACTTTGCTTTCAAGTGTTGTAACCCTCTGCCCTTTTTTTTTGTTTTACATCAACGTTTTGTAAGTTCAATTTTTCCAGTTCAACTAATGGCAAAAATAGCTGGACTTGCTCTCCAACGGTTTCAGGCAGGTGCATCAGTAGGTTAATGAGAAATGTTCTAACTGATGGGATGCAAACTATTCAGTTTTGCCCTTTGAGTCAAAATAAAATAAGACAATTAAAAACAGAAACTAAACCATCAATGCTATAAGTACCATTGAGTCAGTCAAAAAAAGTGAAAATTCTGGCAAAAATTAGTATAGACAAGGGGGTCAAAAATACAAACAGTCTGTTGAAATAAAAACATAGGCAACTATTACTATGAAACCTATTATGTTTTTGTTGGCTACCCACCAGTAAAAAAGAAAGGCTAAAGTTAATATTTTCAATTAGGTAAATATTATAATTTATGATGACTCATTTCAAATCGGCGTGACTCACATTTTTAGGTTCACCTCATTTGTTTTATCATATAGTGCATTCTTCTTTGATATTAACTCCTTAACTCAAAGGTTTACATGATAGAAGAAAAAATTTAACTGAAAAACTGATTTAGATTACACACAAAAAAGTGTAAAATTGTTATGGCGTTTGTTAATGAATATTACCTCTTGCTGTTGAGTGCATTACATGCTGACATTCCTCACCGCTGGGGTTGGTGAAGGATCCTGCTCTTGAAAAATATTCTTGTTTACATGTGTAAATATTTCATCTACTGGTTCTAATTTTTTTTTCATTTTGTCATCATAGTTGTCCCTTCTTTTATCCTGAAGTATTTTTCAGTTTGTTAAAAATGTATTTACTTTTTACTTGGAACTATTATTTACTTTCTCACAATGGCAGGCCTAATTTACACCCCCATCCCTACTGTCCCCATGGACCAATTAACTATTGTTTGTTGAATTTAATAGATGTAAGATGGTCGAGTGGCATGAATCGCCAGAGTATCAACCTGAAGGTCCTGGGTTTGATCTTTGGTGAGATTCAAGGGAATTTTTTTAAGGTCAAGGTGAAAGTTCCTCCAGTCATTTACACTCTTGGCTGTGCCAAAAAAAACACCCCATAAGTGGTTTGTATAGGATACAAGAAATAACTCTTCCTTACATGGACATTAAAGATTGAAAAAGTTGCTGACAACTAAGTGCCACAGAGATTCCAATAAAAGTCTCAGACTTAGGAAAAAATCATTTATGTGCTGGGTATTTTCATCTTGCAGTGGGGACAATTTCAAGTTGATCTTCAAAACATTGGAGGTCTGATGTTGTGGTTACTAATGAAAAATGTTTACAAAATAGATAAGTCATGTCAAAGCAGACATGACCTGATTAACAATAGGGACCCATATCAGCAAGACTGTTTTTGAATAACAATGTATGAAATAAACAATGAAGACTGTAAAACTAGTTGCAGAGGTTAAGAAATGATGCAATGTGCTATTTTGACCACCTTTCTGAGGGTGGCGGAGACCTCTGGTTTATCAGGCCAGGATCAAGGCTTCAAATTACCATTCATAACAATATCATTCACCATTTGTGGATAGAGCATATTTTTTAATCTAAAAAAAATGTGTTGAGATCCTAGCTTAATTCCAGATCACAATACTTTGTTGATTTTGTATTGCAATGTTAACATATAAAATTGAAGAATTTAAGTTAACAAATCCTTCGGTGATTGGAAAGAAAAAAATTGTCTGCAGTTAAGCTGTGTTCTATTAGATTTCATGTGAGTTCAAGGCATTGTAAAATTGTTGCTTTTTGTTCACTATGTAGATATAAAACATACAAGTGTTAAAGAGATAATAATTGACGGAACACCTTGGACTCACTAATGGTGGGGGAAATCCCTTTTAGATACTTCATCACAACGGAACACTAGGATCTTATTCAAAATTTTGGACAGCCCAAGGTGATTTTAATTTCAACAATCCAATTTGGCAGGATTATTTCTCTAGCACTTATTTGTTTCTGTAACCGGCTAAAAAAAAAAATTAAACAAAATAAGTAAAAATTAATAATTTTTTATTGAACTCATTTCTGTCATGAACTGATAGTCTAATCTTCTCAAACTTGTTTAAATGTCTCAATATGATGTGTGGCTCAAATAGAATGTTTATGTATTATTTTTTTAAAAATCACATACACATCAGCAATTTACTAACATATTTCAACTTTATATATTCCCATCGAGTTGTTCATCCAATGTACTTAGGCTTTGAGTGCAAACTACTTGCACATTTGTAAGGTATTATAATGTTCTCGGATGCATAGTATGGCCAGGATACTGTCTCTGTGGTCAGCCATCAGATTGCACAGTCCATTGTGTATCCACTAGTTTTCTTCCCAGATGTTCAACCATTTTTACTCTCCATCCTTTGCATGATTTCCTGAAGTACGCAAAAAACATGAGAAATAAAAACTTCAAAGTTAGGTTGTTTTTTTTTAAATTATGCTTAAAATAATAAGTTACTGGAATGAATTTTTTATACAATTTATGTAATGCGAGATTCTTTCTTGACGTGGTATAATGAATTAAAAAAGAAAAGGTTTGTGTCAGTTTTCCATTGACTTGATCAAGGCTATAACTAAAATGTCATCTTGTTATCAGTCTTGTTCCTGTGAAGATAACCACTCAGTTTTGTTTTCCAATAATAAACTGCTTTCCTTTACATTTCATATCTAAAGGATCACAGAAAGATGATGATAGAGGAAAAGAAAAAACTCTGTGCATGCATAAAATTGATAATAGTAAATGTCAGCTGCAAAGACCATACCTTCCCTTTATATCAGTGGTCCCCAACCCCTGGGCTGCAGACCGGCACCGGTCCGTGATACGAATGTTACTGGCCCGCCCAAGAAACATTAAATAATTTCCTTTTTATCTATTTCTCTCGCGATTGTGCGACTTTCCACGAATAATCTACGCCCCTCCCCCTTTTCCCCACAATGGGAAGCAGTGAAATTATCAAACACTGAACGAACTTTATATGATTTAGGAAGGAAGATTTTATTTAACATTTTAAGTCAAATCTAAGTGAATTTTTTAAAAGGTTAATTTCAAGGTTAAATTAGATTGACATTTAAAGCAATGTTATGGCAGAAGTAGCATAAAAATAACTGAAAAATAAGAACAAATGATGACAAGAAAGACTGTTGACATTAGGACATTGTCAACTTTGACCTACAAGTAAGACAAGTGTGCAGTTTTTATCATGATACAAATTGAATGCATCAGGCGGAGAATTTTATACATTATATTTAGTACATGAAATCCCTCATAAAAATAAAATAAATGGTCTATATTTTGAACAGTTTCATAATTTTGCAGTATTAAAAATATAAAACTTTCATTAAAAAAAAAAAAAACATTTACTATTCATCTGGAAATGCTGTTTTGTGCTGTCTCCAATAGACTTCTTAGAAAGCCATAGCTTCAATAAATATTTAAACTCTACTTCGAGTAAAATTTGTGCTATGATCATTGAAAGTGAGTGGAAGACTCTATTTCTCAGCAATTTGTCCTATTCCAACTGCAGCAGTAGTCCACATAAAAAAACAAATTTATTTCAGTGGCACAGTGGGAGGACTTTGCTGCGTGAAACACAATTTCCCAATTACATCTTAAAGAAATCATGTAATCCATGAACAAAAAAATTAAGTGAAATAAATGTTAATGAGAAGCACAATCCCAGAGTTTATTGTCAGGAAAATTTATTATGCATGGCGTTTGTCAAACAGGTTACCAATGTGTATAGGGATATGTATAACAGTATTGACTCACCAGTTGAAGTTCATGAGGGAATTCATGAAGGTTGTTTAATGCACATCTGAAGCAGAATCTCTGGGTATAAAAAAGGCTGCAATGCTGAAAGTAATTTTATAAAAGTTATTTTATAGTTCAACATTTTAATTTAATATGACAACATAAAAAATAAATAAAATGAAACAAGTATAATGGGCATACTTATTTATACACACCATAACAAATGTAAAAAAAGGTATGCTTTAGATTAGAATATAGATTTCTGAAAAAAAAGAAAATTAATTATTCACTCTTAAAAACCATAATTGTTCTTGCATTTAAACAGAATTATTTTTCTTTTTTTTTTCTCATTCCATTTTAGTAAATGTGTTACAAAAACTAAATAAATGTGCATAAGTTAAATATGGTATACATCAATTTGTATGGAAATGAATAAAGTATGAAAAACCGGATTTGATTGTATTTTAGCAATATTATCCAATGGAAAAAATTGAAAAAAAAAAAAACACTGTATTTGAGACTTGTAGATCCTCATAAAATGCCAACTATTTATTTTATTAGTGGTATTCAAGCCTCTGTTTAATTCTCTGCAGTTATTTAATAAATACAAATATTCTGAATGAAATTTAATTCTTTTTAAATCTATATCATATCAAAATAAGCGGTGAACATCGGAGACTTAAAATCTATTTCTAGAAAATTGCCTCAACATCATTCAATGTAAACAAAAGTTAGTTTTTACTCGTATAAAATATTTTGTATTTGAAGCAAGTATGTAAAAACATATCCAATTCAACTGTCACTCTTTGGTTTGCAAGAGTTTATATTTGCAATAAAGCAGTTGAAAGACAAATCTTAGCAATAAAAATGTAAATAAAAATAGGGATTTCTCAAATTATAGAGCATACTCAATATCTCACAGTTTTCTAGTTAAAAAATGTCTTAACCAAAGTAATAGAAATATCATTAAATATTAGAAGGAAGTTTATTTTAAAAACATGAAATATGCTTACTGTAGACATACAAACGTCTTTCCCACACATAGAGCACATTCCTCCAACTGTTACGAATCCTCCCGAGGTAGAGAATGGATCTTTTATAATATAGCAGTCTTCATGCAACCTACATACATTTTTATATGTTTTGTTAAACACACATTTTATGAGTTTTTATCAATTAAAAAAATTTTTTACCTTGCGATTTTTTTTTGTGGGTTGACCATTCAATCATTTCTGAATCTTTACTTAGGAGATTATTATGTCATGTAAAAGCCCTCGATCATGGCACTCAAACATTAACTAGAGCAGGGGTGATCATCAGTCTTTTCATCCTTTAGTCGCATTGAACCTTCTCTTCTAACTAGGGTGCTGCCAGACTGATTTATATAAACGGGACCATACATGACCATTATATTAGGGTATAAGGAACATGACATTTATTTTTTTTTTTCAGGATTAAGGTTAGGGTGTGGAGCAATATTATCTACGGCTGGTACCCGAAATAAAAAAAATACGGAGACCATTCGTATGGTCCCGTAACAAGTGCCTATTATAAATATATTTAAGTTATAAAATATGCCGCCTATCAACTTCAAATTTTAATGTATTACGACATGTTGCAACGAATTCTTTTTATGTCAACATGTCAAAGTTTATTTATTATCTGTCCCTACCATTAACATCTACATTTGTTAATGAAGCTATGGTGAAATTTTTAACTTAATATAAAGAAAAGCCTTTAAGTTATGATAATTTAAAGTAAAATTTTGAAAATTTTGGTCACAAGTTTTCTTATATAGCCTATAGTAAAAAAAAACAAAACAAAAAAAACCATAACTTTGCTTCTAATTAAGATATAATCACAAATGAGGTGTTTTTGGAACGGACAGGCTACACTTACGTCAAGACGTAATTCGTATTTTTTTTCCGGCTTACGTAGGTACTTCAGCAGCTATGTTGTGCCGAGCATAAAATGACCTACATTTTCAGTTTTCGTTTTTTGGAAAAACTAAATGGCGGTGTTCATTTTTAATTAAAGTTGCCTATTTTACAGAGAATTTGTATAAAATTCATTAAAAATGGGTTAGAAAAATTATTTTGGAGTGAATTGATACATTTTTTAACGTCATATGGTGTTTAGTAAAAAAAGTTGGACATTGAAGAAAAAATACGTCACTTTAATGATAAAAAAAAAATGTGTTAGACATTTGTCTTTTAATTCTCATATCTTCGCTAAAGTTCTTTATCCATTTTAACATAAGTATTTCAAATTTGAAGCTTTTTTGGCGTGTAACACGATGTTATTTTTTTTGCGCAGAAATGTGACCATATCAGGTTTTCAGCATGTTTTTTTTTTTACCGATTTGTCCGGACCGGAAGCTGATTTGCATATAAATAAGGGTAAGCAGTGTCTATTGTTATTTTTAAGATGATAATCTGTTGCATCCATGCAGTGCATAAGTTTTATTACTTGAAATTTTTTTTTAAAGCACTTTGACTTATTACTTTAATTAATTCTTACTATATTTTAGTCATTTTATAAAAATTTAAATTATTTGTATATTTTGGATAATAACCGGCCCCATTTGTTTATGATTGTTACATCTCTTCTTCTGTCACTTTATTTTCTTTTAGCTAAGAAAAAAGATTCTGCTTGTTTTTCTTAATTTATCTTTTCAGCTGAGAATAATTTATCTCAGGAAATGTGCTCCTCGGACCAGCCTAAGACCTACATACTTGCTGATTATAATCATTTTATTATGTCTTTGGATTCTGATGATCAGTGGCACAACCAGCAAAAAGTGCTGGGGGGGGGGGGGGGGCTCACATAGTGAAAAAAGACAGTTTGACAGTCTTTTTGTAACTTTATAACGTAAATTATGAGCCCCCCCCTGTCACCCTCCTGGTAAGTTGTATTTTAATTTTTTTTTATTTTTATTTTTAGAATTTGTAGTTTTACAAGCTAATTTAAAGCATGTACATTTATTTTTTAAGGGGTTAAGCCTACTTTTAATAAGTCTTCTACTTTATCTTTAGCTACCTCATTTACAGATGGATATGTTAGATATGTTATTAACAAGGAAAAAAGAACCTTGTCAAAGTAACTCACCAATTGTAAAATGTCCTTGAAAGAAAAGATTACCATGTTATGTTCAAGAGTTTGTATAACTTAGTCGATTTTTTATATAATGCCACATGTAACAACACAATGGAATGACTTGCTAAGCATGGTCCAGAAAAACAAGAAAATATTATATCTTATGCAGTAGTCCAAGGTAGGATTTATAGAAAAAAATGTAAACTAAGGAATGAGGAGGTAAACAAAACATCCAGACAGTACAGAATTAAAGTCAGCCAGAAAAGAGAGAAAGTTAAAAGAAGGGTTGTTGAGAAAAATATCAGAGCATGCATGAAAACTAAAGAATGCCAAGATCTGTTTGTAACACTAACTACTGAAATAAAAGAGTTGTGTCTGTGAGTTATGGCTAAAAATCCTGCTATAATTGGAAAACAGATTTGGCATATTTGGGAAATTGATGGGCACGATATAACTTTTGAAGGTATAATAACTGGATATACAAAAAATGAAGTTATTGTTACCTATAAAGAGAAGTTTGATGAAACCTTTATTACTTTGTAAGAATTGTATTCTGATTGCCTCATGGGCTTTATCAGATTTATTTCTTAGGAGGCTGTCCTATTAAAAACAGGTGATAGTCTCAGAGAGCAGGATGGGTTAGTTGTGTGGTGGGGTCAGCTAATTCTATAGTGCTCACTGATGAGGCAACCATGTGGGTAAAAGGCGCATTAATATTTCCCTATTTTTGTTGAAGCTTACTTTTAGATTTTCATATTGTTAAATTAAATGTGTTTTAATTATAATAAAAACTCAGTTGAAAACCATCATTTTTATATTCAATAATTTTTTTTGTGTTTGTTGAAATAAGTTTGTAAATAGACCTAGAATATCTGATAAAAGTTATTTAAATATAAATAAAAATAAAATAAAAGGAAAAAAATAAATGAAAAATATAAATAATAATAAATAAAACACTTAAGCATTAAATATTCATAAAATTAAATTATATTTGCTGGAAGTTGCTTTATCGAAAGGGCCACCAACAACTACTCCTCCACACACACATTCTATTCAGCTAATTTTTTTCAATGCATGATTTTTTAAAAGCTAAAATTAATCATATATATAATTCAACAATATATAATTCTCTATGTTTCAAAAAGATGCAGAAAATAATATAATTATACTAAGCATTTTAGAGGGAAAATTGAAAATAGCAATTTGTAAGAGCCGAGTCCACTTCAAAGATATCTTATTTTAGTAAAGATTTCTTTATTAGATATAGCTTTTTGTCTCTAAAATAATAATAAATATCAAGATATAACATAAATTCATAAAAATACATAAGAATTTTACTTTATTATACAGTTATCATCTTTTTAGTTGGTAAAAAAGTAAAATTTAGAAGCACCCCCAATAAACCATAAGTCCAACGCCCACTTTATTTTTAAAAGAAAGAGTCTTGTATTTATTTAATAAATAAAAAACATATTAATCTATAACATACTCAAATTTCATCTCAATATCTCAAACAGTTCAAAAGTTATTAGCTTTTTAGTGCAAAAATTGAAAATTTTGGTCACTAATTTTGACCATTTTCCCCCATGTTTTTTCCAACACTAAAAATGTCATAACTTCGATTCTATTTGAGCCAGAGAGATAATCTTTGCTGTTTTGGAAATGGTTTAGTGAGCTCTTTAATACGGTATCAGTCATTTTAATGAATTTTGAATTTCACTTTTTTCACTGAAGTACCAAGTAAGGCTTACGTCAATAGATATTTCTCCACACCCTAACACTGTCCCTAAACCTAACCTTATCCCTAACCCTAACCCTTTTTGTTTACGCAGTGGCAGCGGTAACATCAAGACGTAATTCGTATTTTTTTTCCGGCTTACGTCAATAGATATAATAATAGAAGGCGCTTGACGTAAGCGTAGCCACTTCGTTTTTGGAAAGTGCTCAACAAGATCTATCCATCTATACTGGTTTTAGTTTGATATAACAATTTTGAATTTTTTATCAAAGTACCTACATTAGATACTCACAAAATACAATTGGCAAAAGGAGGCTTTCTACCTTTATAGTGAAAATTTACTGTAAATTCACAAGTAGAACAAGAAAACACTTTTGAATCATTAGCCTTACCCGTGGCCATCTTGTTTCTATTAGTAAACCGTGCATACTATGTTCAACAAAAATTGGGGGTTATTACAAACGTCCAATTAAAAGATCGCAAAAAAGAAAACAATGGTCTCTCATAACAGGGGTAAACGCACGTGTGGCAACAAGAGACGATTTTTTAGAAAGCAAAAATTATCAAACTACACTTAAAATAACTTTGATCCATTTTAGTAAAAATTTAGCAATGAAAATAAAAGAGAGCAGATTTTGGACTCAACACCATGGGCGCCGAGAGCCAACACGGGCCCCAGGGCAGGACATCATTGCGGGCCCCTTAATAAACAATGAATCGTGAAAAAATTGACATGGTCGGGGCGGCCGGGCCCCCTTACAGATGCGGGCCCCCTTACAGATGCGGGCCCCCTGGCAATGACCCCGCCTGCCCCCCCCTCTCGGCGTGCCTGCTCAACACTAATAGTAGTAATAGAGAGCAGCTTCTTAATCTAACTACTGTTGAGTCTATTATTGTCATATATACTTTATGCATGGCACAAGGTTGCTATGATGGTTGAAAAAGTCACATAAAATATCATTAAATAACCTAATAAAATGTACATAGTATCAAACTCCATCCTAAGTTACATGAAATAGACAAAACAGGTTCAAACTTTTTTAGTATAATTATCAGGTACTAAATAAACTCTAAGTCTTTAGTGGAAAATGAATAAAATAGTTTATTGTGTAGTGAAAGACTATGACAGTGCAAGAGAGTCAAGTAGTTATTTTTCCCCATAAGAGAATCAATAAACATATTCTTACAGAAAATAATAGGTATAATTTATAATCTAAAATATTAAAATGTTATTTATTAAAAACACAAATGGAAGATTCTTTTTTAATGCAGACATAAATATAATCGAGATAAAAAAACCAAAATGAAGATTTAAAAAAAAGGAAAATATATATATTTTGAATACACAAAGAGAAGTTTAATTAGTTTTACTTGTTTCCCTTATGCAGCCTGTCCAGACCATTGATTTCAGATGAGGTAAAGTTCATCTGTTTCTGTAGACACTGATTTCTACAGGATTGTGTGGCTAATACCATGCCCAACCTTTACTTTCCACAAATAATGTCAGGTACCAATTTAGTAAGCTGGGTGCTTAGGGACATCAATCTGACTCTAGAGAATTCTCAGCATTCACAAGGGCTCAAACTTGAGACCACCTTCTGGTTAGCAGCCGAGGGCTCTACCACTTTGTGTTTTACTTGACTATTGATTTATAAATGTTACACAAGCAGAGTATAATTTCAAAGAAAATGTTCTATTGCTCATTAAGTCCTTCAGATGATGATGATGATGATGGTTATATAACTACAAGCAGCATTTATTATAATGCCATAATCAACACTTCTTTCTGCAAACTACTCAAAACCAAAATTAAATATAAATAAAAATAAAACAAACAACTAAAAACATACATTCTTATCATGGACATTAATTATATAATAGATCAATAGTTGTAATAATTACCAAGATTTTTTTTTTTAAATAACGTGCAACAAATTTACAGAAAATTTGCAATTTTCATTTAAAAAGTATATATAAAATATGGGAGCCATGCATGTTCATCTGGCTTCTTGCCAACAGGAGAGTTTTAAAAATCTGCCAACTCTATCAGAAGAAAAAACAAAATTGCCATTCATTGACCACCTAGCCAAAACAGAGGAGGCACTACAATATGAAATCTCATGTTGCTACACATGTCTAGGGGAAGAATAAATCTCATGTTGCTACACATGTCTAGGGGAAGAATAAAACTCATGTTGCTCATCACTCTCCAGGTCCCAACTCTGTTAGGTTCAACTGAATGGGACAATTCTGAGGCATATTCTGGGTATTTTGATCCTAACATAAGAACTGGTAGTCTGACACACTAAACTGATCTAAGAGGGACTAGTTAATTTAAAAGCATAGATTAAACAAAAATATTGCCTAAAACTAATAAGTAATAGATTTTAAAAAATATAATGTACAATAATATTTTTTGATATAGGAAGCACACAAATAGCTTAGTTAAATATATAAGAAATATTTTTGTAAAATTTAAGAATGAAAATTAAAGGTAAAAAAGAACACACCGTTTATAACTGATACAAAAAACAAGTAAAATGGATGTTTTGACATCATTCTATATTAGACTTTGAGAATGTACAATGTTTATAACATGTATTTTACAGAGGAAAATGCTTGTTAAGAGCTAAAAAACTAAGTAAAACGTCTAAATGAGCAAAATAGGTATCATAATACATGTATAATACAAAAAGACTGTAATGACGACATTTTTCAGATCAATAACAATAAAATATATTTGTAAAAAAAAACATGAAAATTTTTTCTTGAAATTCAAAATTTACATAATCATTTTTGAAATGTAGTTTAAAAAAAAACAACTGATCTGAAGTCTTTTCAGTTATGATAAAAAAAAAAATGAAATAATTGAAATTTAGATAAAAACAATTACTGTATATGACTTACTTAATGAAAGATGGGCTAAAGCCCCTTTATCACACACCGTCAAAGCTAATTCTTTTTGACTATTGGTTTTAGAATGAAGCCAGATTCTAATAAAATAAAGGCTATTGCTCCCTAAAAGTATATATTAAATTTGTCAAACAAGTAAAAGTAAAATTAATTGACTGCATTATTGATGTGAAAAAACAAAACTTTGATAATAAAGGAAGATCTTTTCTTAAAAGTAACTTTATTCCTGAAGGGCCATCAAGAGTGAAGTGTAGAATTTCTCTTTTTCTTGAGCCACTGCATATTTAGGGATTGTATGGCCAGCACCTATTCCAGCTGCCTTTACTTTCCCAATTTAAATCAGGTACTCATTTAAAGATGGATGGACTTGGAGGGGGCTTCAACCAATTTCACCTGAAAAAATTCCATAGTATTAAACCAGGGACCCTCAGATCGACATTCAAGCATTCTAGATTCTCATGAATCTGTCCCCTAGGAAGATCTATTTAGTATCACATAATTCCCAGTATTGGAAGGGAAATTGAAATTTGGAGTTATTGATAAACAACAATTATCTTTTTAAAGTAAAGTTTACAGAATCTAAAGTGAGATATTTCAAAGAAAATATTTGGAATGTGGGGTTGAAGATACATGTATATTGTTTCAATATATACTTTTTACTATTGCAGTATAATTTAGAGATGAATGGGAAAAAAAATGTAATTTTTAGGACAATATTTTTTTTCTTTGATCGTTTATTTATTCAAATAAAAAAAAAAAGTTACAGACACAAAAATTATAACAATCTGTTATTAATGACTGTGGCTTTAATGAACATTAAGTTAGTTTTATTTTCATTCTATGCATTACTTTCTTATTTAAGAAGTACAGCCTTTCATAACTGGCATAGGCACAACCATTTTGTTAAAATCTGATATTGCAATCATTTCACTCAAAGTTAAAGGGAGTGACTGATAAAACAAAAATATTTAATGATATTTAATTTTGTAAACAAATAGGACAACAGTGGTACTAAGACAAATGTTTTACAAGTTATTAGCATATTTGTAAATGAAAAAAAGAAAATGTCAAAGTATGATGATGTAAAATACTTCAGTAAAATGTCAAACAAAAATATATACTGCAGGATGAAGTAAAAAAGAAATGTAATTTATTTAAAAGTGAATAGGATGTATTTGTAAATTAATGTGCATCTGTACTAAGTCACAGACAGATTCTATAAGAATTGCACAAACCAATACCCTAAATTATTAGTTCTAATGCACCAAGAGCCCATGTGCTAGATGAATAGATACAAATTGAATGCCACTGACTAATACCTTTATTGACGGTAAGTCATATATTCTCAATTGACAATCCAGACATTTTCATGCTAAAAAATTAGCATTTTAAAAGTTTTTTTGTGGAAATAAAGCTTAATTACAAAAGATTAACTTAAAATCTTTTATATAAAATAAAGATAGATTTTATTTCAAACCCTTTATTTTAATCATCAGTAGTTAATTGACTAATGCAACTTTCAATTTTAAAATGTATGCAAGGTTTTAAAAATCATAGTATCAACTTTCAAATTTATAGTTTGGTCCCTATTCAAAATATATTATTAAAATTAAAAAATAAAATTGAAAAAACACTTCAGGTTTTTACCCCCCCCCCCCAACCCCCAAGACTAATTTGTACAATTTGACCCCAATTCAAATCAACGTATATTATTAAATGATAAAACTTGCAGGACAATCAAACATCAGAAATTTTAAAACTTTTGACTAAAAAAAAAAAATTCAGACTGATCTGTTGGTAAAAAATGTCATTCTACCAATCCAATGAACTCTTTTAAACTTATGGCAAAGACAGTGAGCCAATTTTATCCTTGTTCAAACAAACAGGAGACAGTTATTCTGAATAAATTAAACTTTCAGTAATAAAAGTGAGATTGAATTCCTATTTCATACTGTTACAATTAACGAGTACACAGAATACCATTAAAAGTATGAACAAAAGAGCAAAAATGATACAAAAACATTTTTTTTTTTATGAAGCAGCTATACAAAAGGAATAGATGGGAGAGAAGATTTAGAAAGCGACATAAATAAAACATTTTTCTTACTGTTGTGTAAAAAAAAAAGAATAATAAAATGTGGTAATCAATCACAGGCTGAAAATAATGAATTCTTATTAAATAAACAAAATATTTCAAAACACATTTCAACTACAGAATCAAATTTTTAAAATTATATTTGGTTCTTTCATTTGTTCTTTGTTGAGTGTCACAAAGTCTGCTTTATAATTTCTATATCACAGTTTTAAATATTATGTTGCAATAAACAAAATGAAATATTTTTTTCTGACCAGGTGTTATTAAGTATGTATCATTATAGTTACTTTTTCTGCTTTAATTGTATAGTTTCTTCCATATTTTTGCTAGATAAGAAATTAATATTCTTTATGGTGACCGGTAAGAAAAATATTTTATTAAAAGTTATAATAAAAAGAGTGTATAACAGTGATGGTAATAAAAAAAATTTTTATCTTAAATTTTGAAACTGGCCCAATCAGAGAGAATCAAATTTAAAAATAATGGAATGTCTTACTTAAAATTTTTTTCCCAATGTAAAAGACCATGTTTAAAAAAGACTTTAAACTTTGTATATGATTTAGTCATTTAGATATATATATAAAAAAAAAGATTCGAAATAGTGAACTATGTGGGGTAAGCTACATCAAGCACTGCAATTTTCTGAACGGGCATGGAAATGTGATCCCCATATTGCATTTTATCTTTCTCTACATTATAAGTGTGTAAACAGTTATTGCCCAATAAAAAAAATGTCCCTTCCCAGAACCCAACATTTCTCATAACATGACCAAAAGTTTCAGGTATTTGTTGAATCTCTGTCCACTGATTTGTTTCAATGCTGTACACTTCGCAGGTAAAACTGTCTCGGAAAACTTGCCCAGGAATGTTCTCTGTATTAGTACAGCCTCCAAATACATAGAGTTTGCTATTAAAAGCAGTCATTGAGTGGCGATTTGTGTTAGAGTAAAACATGTCCTTACGTGGTCTCCAATTTCCTTGGTCAAAATTCAGCTACCACAAGCACTGCATGGGTATACTGTCAAATGGGTCAGCACTTATGCCCCCACTCAAGTAAATACAGTTGCCATCATATGCAGCCGCCTGATTATATGATCCAACTGGAAGAGGTGGGAGATCCTGCCAAGAATTTTCACGCACATCGTACATCTCCACTGTGCTCAAAATGTCATCCTCATCTCCCAAGTCTCCATAAATGTGATTTATGCCACCCATAACAAATATTTTATCTTCTGATGAACACATGGCATGTGAAACCCTTGGGTGATTCATACTGGCTAGCTGAATCCAATTCCGGTAGCGAGGATTAAAACGAAACACTGCAGCGCTGCTAAATACTTCTGCATTATAACCACCTGAACGATACAGAAAATTACCCACTTTAGCAATGCTGGAGGAATCAAATTCTGTCTCCATTCCGGAGCTGGCTAGTTCCTCAAGGCACAGAACGCCTGTTGCGATATTTTGGTACGCAACAGCACAAATTTCTGTAGAAAATGATAACATTACAACGCTTGGCCATGAACCTCTGCACTTAAACTGTATACCTGGG
This sequence comes from Bulinus truncatus, assembly GCA_021962125.1. Taxonomy (NCBI): domain Eukaryota; kingdom Metazoa; phylum Mollusca; class Gastropoda; family Planorbidae; genus Bulinus; species Bulinus truncatus. The sequence goes on along the minus strand of JAGDYQ010000047.1, from coordinate 3,517,711 downwards.
AATATAAAATAAGCGATTACAACATTCATTTATTTCCAAGCTGTGTCAATTTAAAAAATAAACCGAAACAAAAAAAAAATTAACTTAGACAACTTTTATCAGTAAAAAAGTTAGAACTTTCATGGAGTTTGCATTTCACATCTAAAAGAAGTGATTTAAATTCTAAAATGTTAAAACATATCTTGTTGTAAATGAGCATTATCCTCAATGCAACTGAGTTGTTTGTTAGCCAATTTTATTGCTATCATTACATATAACTTAACAAATACTTTAGGTTTAATAGTAAGGTTTTCTTTTGAAAACAAGAAAAAAAAGTAATAAGACATTTATATTACATAACTATAGTAAAATAAAATGTAATCTAGAATAAATTTCAAACAACATATTTAAATTGGGAAAAAAATATAAAAATGTGACCCATAAACACACCCAAAATTTCATCTTAAAAACACTTTCTGTATCCATATGTTGTCTTCAAATGAAAATGCTAGATGTTTTATAAATTAAAATGGGAAATTGACATCATTATTACTTAGCTTGAATTTGCATTTCAGCTTAATTATCACGCAGTCTGTCTGAAACGCAAAGAAATGCGTTTAAATAATTTACACAAACCCCAACTATGTATCTAAGTTATGTGAACAGGAAAAAAAATATTTCAAGCCCAAAATATTTAAAAAAACAATAAAGTCACCTTTAAACAAACTCTGATCTGGAATGTTATTGTTATAGCATTTGGCTTCTTCAATGGCGTCTTGTATCTCAGGCCACTGAGCCAACTTCTGCTGTATGACTGTCAGGTTGTCAATGTCCATCAGAGGAAATCTCACTAAACGAAGCAGAGGAAGGTAGCATTCTTGTCTTTGTTCCTTTTTAGCATCTACCCAACTATACAATATTAAAAAGGAAATAAACATGTTACATTCATATAAAAAAAATCACTCAAAATATTTGTATGAAAATCAATTAAATACAATGTAATAAACTTACTCATGTGAAAGCTAAAAAAGGAGATTACCTTGCAACCATTAAACATAATCAATACTTGATTATTAAATATAAATATATGCTTTGAAAGATGGTTAGTTATTTGCTGAAAATAATTTACAGCTATCTTCCATATATATATTTTATATATAATGTCAGCTGAGAATTATGTGGCTCTATGTCCACAAAAAGTGATTTTGAGTAAAATGAAATTTAAAGTTCACGTTTGTGTACTTTGAACATATTGAACGGAAAACAACTGTTATGTTGTGAACTCAATTTTGACACTATATATACCAAAAATAAATGAGATGGTGCCCACAACGACAAAGTATAACACTGTAGCTTTTGGACATATAGCTTCATAATTCTCAGTTGACGATATCTCTAATCAAAAGTATCACATTAAGCTAGAAATTCTTGCAAATACTGTAAAGACAAGGTATAGTCAGCTTTTTTAAAGTAACCGATGAACTAAGACAGTCTTGTTAAAATTTGTTAGTTCTAAACAAAGTCTTCAAACTTCCTTCATTATTTCAACATTGATTATAAGGATATAAATTAATTTACTATTACAAGGAGTACTGCAATGTTTCTCAGTGCTGAAGTATCACTTGTTAATCTCAACACCTCCTCAATTAGCATAATGTACAAAAATACTTTAAACTTTACTGCAATAAAGTTACTGATGTATTATTCATCAATAAAGTTAGTGATGTATTTCTCATCTATTAAGTGGCAAAAGGTTTAAACCCCTTTTAATATGAAAAAAAGATTTGTATAATGGTGACTTTATTTGACTTATTAAAATCTAAAAAAAAAAATATGTTTGTCTCATTGTTTCCAATTATTCTTTAAAAAAAAATGTGTAATATTAATAAGGAAATTTGTTAAAAAACTGGAAAAGAATTTAAGACATTGCTGCATGTCTATATATCATAACAGCTCTTAAAAATCCACATTGCTGCATGTCTATATATCAAAACAGCTCTTAAAAATCCACATTGCTGCATGTCTATATATCGAAACAGCTCTCAAAAATCCACATTGCTGCGTGTCTATATATCAAAACAGCTCTTAAAAATCCACATTGCTGCATGTCTATATATCGAAACAGCTCTTAAAAATCCACATTGCTGTGTGTCTATATATCAAAACAGCTCTTAAAAATCCAAATAAAAATAAAAGAGTAATGAGACAAAGTGTCCTTCTAGAGGCCTAGAAATAATAGTACAAGTTTTTTAGTTGTAGTGTTTCAGCTTACCATCCAAATTAATGTTGACTAATAAAAAAAATACACTTTCTAACCATCACAAAAATCTTAATACACACATAAGGAAAATTCTTTGAAACTAAAATACTCATTGGTGCAAATTTTATTGCTAATGTTAAACAAGTTTGTTGTATAAGTCAATTTAATTTGAAACATTTAATGATTTGCAAAAAAAACTGTCAAAATATTTTTAAAATTCTTCATTATCATATTATTTTTTCTTTTCATTTTTAAAGTAAATACTGTTTTGAAAAAAAAAAAGTTAATCTTACCAGGTAAGACTAAATGTAAGTTACTCAATCAATATAATCAATTATCTTTTCATATTACTGTAAAAAATATATCAACCAGCTTTGTGGCAGAATGGTTTAGATAGTTCACATGCGAAGTGGCCATTGGGGTTTACATCCCATCCCTAGATACATTTTTTAAAGTGTTTATATTTTAAAAATAAATATCGTATAGTTCTAAAAGAAGAAAATTTCATTAATTTTTTATTCCCGCTAATAAGGTTAACGATTTTGTTCTGGACAGAATATATTCATGATAACCTCAAATTAAAAAAAAAAATTATGCAAAGGTTTTACAGGCTTCAGCTAGCTGAAAAATAAGGCCAAAAAAAAAAAGAACAAAAAAATCTTTAGAAGTATTTCTTGGGCCCAATCAAATATCAGTATGCCAATATTAGTAGTGTAATGAGTAGTTATTATTGCTAGTAGATGACAAACTAGTGATTTGACTGTGCAAAGGGATATCTGGACATTTGACAAAGTGACACTGACAAATGCATGAGACATGGACCATATAGCAGACAATGAGACATAAATGGCCAATCTGCCAGTGTGTTAATATGACAGAACGGTAAAGTGTAACAGTTAGTTAGTGACAGTTAGTTAAAGATAGTGTGGTCTTGCTAGATGGTTGTATCTTGATGTGAAATGATTGTGACTTGAGCAGTTTTAGTGTTCTATGAAGTAAAGAGATGGACCTTTTATTGCACTGTATTATTTGCTAAAATAAGAACAGCCAGAAAGATTAAAAAATTGTCCTTAACAGCAGTAGCATGGTACTAACATCAAACTATTACAGTAAAGAAAGAACTTACTAAAGTGTAATATTAAAAATAAATATAATTACTTTGTAATTAGCTCAAAAACAAATTCTTCATCCGCCTCAATATAAACGTCTTCTTTTAAAAATCTGGTCAACAGCTCCAGATCAAAGTTCAGGTAAAAATCTGGCTCTTCTGCCAACTTTATGACGTTCTGGCCAAGAAAGCGGAAAATGTCCCCACGGAGGTCACCGAGCAGATATTTATCAGCTAGTTGCAGGACAGTCTGGTAATTGTCAATACTAAGCTGAAATACTAAATAGTCACAGCAGACTTCAACTACCCAGTCAACCTGGAAACAAATAAAAAGGTCAATGTCATAAAGATGATGGTTAATTACTTTAACAAATCTATCTTGAAAATTCTCTGGTTACTTTTAGTTCTAAAGACCACACTCACAAAACTAACTAATTTAAAACATCAAAAATACATTTCTCACACAAAACTAACTAATTTAAAACATCAAAAATACATTTCTCAAAAGATGTCCTATAATAAGCATTGTGCACAATTTATAAAAATTACAAAATGTGCAAATAAATGGCAGGAAATGTAAAATAATTTGCAACATTAAGTATGAAGTAATACACACATTTAAAAAGAACAAATCACTCATGTAAAAGTAGGTTTAACAACAGTTAAAAATTATCTGAACATGTTTCACTTTTCATTCTGACACAAAATTAGACTGGACAAGATTGTACTGTATATAGGTTGGATAGTCTACTGTATTATAATCAAACTTAAGAAAGTAAGTAAAGTTCCTTTAGCCCTTGAGAACCATTGTAGAATTAAACAGTTTCTGTAACTACAGAAGATTAAGGTGTTTTATGGTTAGCACTACTTGTATCCATCCACATTTACTACCCCAACTTAAGTCAGGTACCCATTTAAAGCCATTTAAAGCTGGGTGGACTTGGGGGAACTTCAATCAACTTTTACCAGGACCTGGAAAAATTTCACTGGTTGTCACAGGGGATCAAACTCCAGTCGACTATCCGTCACCTAAAAATTGAAAACAGCAATTTACAAAAAAAAAAAAAACAAGTAGAATAAGGACCTGAAAAAATCTGGCAGCTTCAAGAACATCTTCAATTGAGTCGTGATCAATAGTAACGTGTCCGTGATAAAAGTAATCCAGGAGAAGAGCAAAACCATTTGGCGAAATCTCCAACAGTTCAATGACATCACGTTCCTTTTCCAGCATATCATGGCTGAACATTGCAGAAAAATAGTCGCTAGCCTGTGACAAAACCTGAAATATTTTAACAAATATTTTGTGGGTAAAAATGAAATGACTGTATGATTAATGGTACATTATAGCAGGATTAATGTACTGAGTTGAAACTTGGTTATATCTGGTATCAAACTATCTTTAATGATAGCTGTAAAACACATATTTAGACAAGTTAGTTGACTCATTTTGATATTTATCTTTGTGACATTTTTCTGCTATCAACAAAGTAATCCACAAACAGAAACTACTCTTACAATGAATGTTAAACAATAAGCAAGTATTTGAATTAGTCCTGCCTATTGGAGTCATGTAAAGAATAAATGTGAGATTGATAAGAATTACCTCTTTGTGAGCTTTGAAATTAGCACTGCAAACTTTGAGCTTGACATCACATTTGTAGTCATACATGATGGCATGAACCTTTGAGAGCAAACAAACATTTAAATTAGATTTCATTGAGGTTTTTCACTCTCATAATTATGCAAGTTTATAGAGGAAAAAAAAACATATTCATATCAAGATATTAAATGGGTATATAAAATGTTAAAAATATATATTGCCTCTATTAGCTACAAGCGAGCCTGTGAGAAGCTAACCACAAGTCTAGACAGGTAAGCGTAACAAAATAAATAGAATGAACATACATAAACCAAAAAAGAAACCATAGGGTGACTATCCCAGCCATTTTAACTAAAAAACTATGCCATTATGCAAGTTGAATATTAAAGGGCTAACTATATTCCTGCATATTATCATTGAACTATTTGTCTGAGTATTGCTTGTTATCATTTCATAACATATCTAGAATTCTAGAGAAACTTACTTTTTTGTATCTTGGATTAATGTACTTTATCTTGTGTGGTGCAATCTCAATTTTATCAAAATTTGGTAAGGCATCAAGATCTTCTTCATCTTTAGGGTTGCTAGTGGCCATGGCTGTAAATTCAGAAAATATATTCAGTAAGTGAAATTAAATCATAATTATAAATAAGTAAAATCTTATTAATAAGCTAATCAATGCATTTAAATAAAAAAAAGAAAATATCTCACAATTTCAGAAACACAATTTCAAAGTAACAACATCAATTGTATCCCCAGAAATATTTTTGAATACCATAACTAAATGACTCTGAATAAATAAACTATAAAATAAAATAAAAACAAAGATTAGTTGAAAATGTAATTTGTTTTAAATACAAAAATGAGTAGTGATAATAAAACAAAAAATAAATGTTACAGACTATGTATTTTAATCTACCAAGATTAAGGAATATTAATGAAGTAAATGTTTTTATTTTCACTACTTGTTCTTATAAATTCATCTGTAACTAGATTTCTTTAAAAATTCCCTTAAAGAATAAAATTTAAATAAATTAAAGGAATGTATTTTAAGTATTACTATAAGGTAATATATACATTTTGTCAAATATACCGAGTGGTTGGTCAAGATACCATTCTTCTGTGATATGCTGCATTAATATTGAACATGGCAAACATTCTTACTTCACACATTAATACAGATCTAGTAATTTTCATTAGCGTCTTTCGGTAACTTACTTCCGAAAGGGAGCATAAGTATCTCAAAACTCAATTCCAGGTGTCATAACTGTTTTAAATGTTTGTTTTTAACTGTCCACATCATCACTTTTTAATTACAATTTAAAACATTTTCAGAAGAAATGAATCATTCTATTTGTCAATAGTTAGTTAAATTAAGAAGGCATTTTGTCAGTGTGTCAAATTAAAAATGGTGTACAGGAAACTTAAAAAAAAAAAATATATTTTAACTTAAGTCAATATAGTGTGATATATCGGATTATGTGTCCATTGACATAAATAAACAAAGAAATATGAAATAAGGCCAAATATGAAATTAGTACTCCGTTTTACTAAAGTATTTTAAACAATTTTTTTTATAATTCAAGTATCACCCTACTACCACTGATAGTTGTGGCCATTCATAATTCTGAAATAAATACTAGACAAACAATTTATCATTAACAAAATGCACAGAGAGTGATGCATTACTTTACAAATGTTATCTTCAGAAGAGAGGATACATGCAAAAACAAGTTACAAAAAAAGTAAAATGTGATGTGCATAAAATGACTGGGTCATTGTTAAGACATGTAACTAACCGTAGTTAGTTTACATATTTAGTATCATTTATCCTTTTATTATCTTCCTACTTTAAACTATATCATGTCTATAATTAGTTTGAAAATAAATATCTTGGTAATTCTTGATCAAAGTCAATTACATTTGAAGTTTTTTTCAGATCAATAACTATTAATTAGTATATATTACTGAAATTAGACTGACAGCAACTGTATACTTTATTAACATTTTAATGATTAATAGGGTAACACATTAACCTTCCGAGGGTGTGTTTAGCATTGGCAAAGAATAAGAGTGGGTCAAAAGATTTAATATTTTACAAAGAATCAAAGTTGTCCAAATTGGCGAGTTATTTATTTTTAGAAAACTACGTCAGTGTCGTCAGTCAGTAACTTCTAAAACTGGACTCTCAGCAACAACTTAATTGTATATAGTAGTCAATACATGTCAATAAATGGTTTGACTGATGCTGGCTACATGCCCATAAGACTTAAATACTTAGTAAGCAAATATTTCAACAAGCATGCATTCAATAAATAATAGTTCACAGGTCAAAGGGATAGGCCGGTAAATGGCATAGCCTCAGTAGGCTAGCCTAGTCGTAGTAAACCAGTGATTCAGTTACAATTCTTGATATTCATTAAAATTATTAGCCGATAGGTCGAAGGGTAGGCTATGCCACGCATCGATTTATTGGAATTTAAATGCACCTTAAACTGACCTGGTTAATTGGTTTAAAAATTGGATTTATCAAATACAGCGGTGTAGCCGTCTGTTTTATGTTGTGTTATTTACCTTAGGCGGCTTAGGATTGAAATAATTTCCTTACAAAAAAGAGTTCCAAAGAAAAAATGTCTATGGAAAAAGAGAGCAGCTTTTTAAAAAGGTTACAAAAAAACTTATGAAAAACGACAACAATATTTAAAAGGATCACTCTCATCAGTAATTGAATGGAGAAGGAAAAAAAAAAGATTCTGAATGCCGCAATTCCAATTATCGCTTAATGCAAGGACGATAACTTAAGTAAAACAAAAGTTACAGGACTAAAGAAAAGTAACGAGCACGGGAAGCCAAGGGCCGTTTTTACGCTTTGGGAGGACCTAGGTAAGGTAAAATTTGAGGGTCTTAGGCAAAGGCTCAATTGGGGTGAGGGGGGTATATCAAAGCGACCATTTGCAAGTTTTGTTCCCCTAATAAATCTTAAACAAGTGAGGCCTTTCAGAATCCCCCGTCCCCCAACACAAAACTATTAGCATTAGCCCTGGGCAACTGAAACGTGCACAGACTCTGCCTTTCCTTGTGATGGGCCTGACAGTAAGCAATGCAGATGGAGTAGGTGTGCCAGAATGTAAATAGCATTTGAATGCCAGGATGGTTCAGAAAATATGCAATTTTCAATTACATTTCTAACATCAACATGTGAAATAAAATATGCTAAACTTCAAAATTGTATAGTGTTAGGGCAAAATAAATGTCCCGACGTGTAGGGGAACCTTAGAAGTTGGAGCCCTATTGAGCCCCATAATTTGCCTATCCATAATTAAAGGCTCTGCACTCCATCACCGAGCCATTTTACACCGAGCCCGCAATGAGTTCACATTTCGCCCCTTTCATGCAAGAGATGCACCGTCGGTTATGGTTAGGGGAATAGGGGCGGGGTTGGGGAGAAGAGCACTCAGAGGCGTAGCTAGGGGCAGGCGGGGGTACATATGTCCCCGGGCGCCGAGGTTCAGGGGCGCCAAATGGTATATTTTACATATAATATTATATGGTTCTCGAATGGGGGGGGGCGCTAAAAAGGTAAAATGCCCGGGCTCGAGTTGCCTTGCCCACCCCTCGCTACGGCTCTGAGAGCACTACAAAAAAAAAGTCCCATAAGAGAAACAACTCATCCTTAAAGTGACTTGAAAAAAAAAGATGTGTTGGCTCATGAAAGCTAGAGCTGGGATGGTTAAGGAATGGTAGGCCAGAAAGCTAATATTCAGTTCAACACGGTTGAATGACACTTCAGCTTTCACAATAGCTATATGACACTTCAGCTTTCACAACAGCTTTATGGCACTTCAGCTTACAACATAGACGTAGAGTACATTTACAATATCACTTGTAAATCGCATTTTAAAACCCCAATATTAATTAAACTTTATCTATTTATCAATTATCAAACTTCAATTGTTCCAAATACAAATGGGGCCATGACCAGGGCCGGCCTTACGAATTGCGGGGCCCAATTTAACGGATGCGGCCCCTCTTCTAACTTTTTTTTACAATAACAACTATAACTATTACTATTAATATAAATTTAAATTGCGGGGCCCCTGCCTGGCGTGAGGCCCGATCTGGAGCAATCGGTAAAATCGGCCTAAGGCTGGCGCTGGCCATGACGCATATTCGATGCTTGTCAGGGATGGCGATTGGGCTTTTTATTATTTCTTTCTTTTATTTATTTTTCCTTCACAATAAACATACACTGAATAGCACAAACACTTTCAATAAAAGACTATAAGTCCAGTTGACACAAATATGACACTGATCATCGCTTTATTGAATATAATACACGTCACAAATACTTTACAACATGTTCAATATGTTTAATCCTCGAAGCATAACGGTCACAAAGTTCATCAATTCAAACAAGTCTACCTAACAGTAACAAACTATATAACACGGACGATCTACGCTCTACAGTTCCTCTCAACAATTCCTCCCGAACTAAACTAACATTCTCTTATATAGACTAGCTGGACAAAGCATCCTATCTTTCTAAAGTCTCCCATTAAGAGTTTGGAGTTAGGTATCTGCTTTTTGTTTACCTTGGAATAATCTCTCCTTCTCTCGTTCTTGTCTTTCGCACTGCTTCTCGACGTACTTCACCAAGTCCTTGTCAGTAAGACCCAACTGTTTGCCGGTGGCAATTATTTCTTCCATTTCGATCGAAATGGAATATTTTGAACCGATTAATAAGCACGGGTTCACTGGACAATGAGATTAGTCCTAAACTTCTGACAATGCTTATAATAGCAGTCTGGTAAACCATCATGATGTAGCCCATCTTACAGTCACTCAGAAGAAGGAAATGGTAACTTAGACTGATGCCCCTTTACTCCTTGACCCCACCCTCCGGGCAAGAGCCCATTATTTGCCCTGGTTCCAGAGGTTCCTTGTATTAAGGCGGCCATAAACATATTCAGTAACGTGGAATGAACTTATTACCACAACAAATTATAAGAAACGAAAGCATATATCGATGGGATATAGTGAGTTATTGATATCAGCAAAAGGTTATTAACAGCAAAGCTGTCGCAATGGAAGAGAAACCTGAACACTTGTCAGGTGCCCTAAACTTTTAAAAGGGCCCTATCGTTGCTGCCCTATCGTTGGGGCCCTATCGTTGGGGTGAGGATTGTCCTAATAGTTTGTCAGGGGGCTTCAGAATTCTTGGCTTTGTCCAAACAGGTAGAATCGGGTCTGTGGGGTACCATAGGCAGGTGAGAAACAGCAAATAAGACTATGTTTATTGGATTGAATCTGTTTTTTTACCCCATAAATTTCTAGGTTTATTTTTCTCTTTTTCTACATTGCCTTTCTACCAACCGCATTTTTTTTTGACAGACACAATTTTTTTTTCTCAACACAACTTTCGCGTGAATAGATCCAAATAGCCACGAGCCGTGTGCGGACTGTTTAATCATCGGTCACGATTTTACTGTCTGACCGGTTTATTTAGACTTGACTATATTTTTATTTGACCAATGGGCAATTTGACAGACCATAAATGAGAAACGTGCCTGAGTGTCACACATGGGTCACTATTTTACATGAAGTATATCACATGACCGCAGAATAAAGAAATCTATTGGACAATATCTTGTTTTAGGGTTTCTATACGTTTTATGTTTCAAGCTAAATTGCATTGAAAAAACAACATTTGGTCTTCCGTTTCATAAACGTTTATAACAGCAGACGATTCAGTTCTATAAAGGAAAAAAAAATGTACGAAAAAGTTCTTATTTATTAGTTTTATTATTATGGTCGCCAATTTTGTTTTGTTTCCCTACCTGCTCGACTGGTTCCCGAGGTATCGTCTGCTTGCGGGGAGTCGCATTAGATTCGGTAAGGTACTCATGTCTCACACCTTTTTGTTTCTGAACCGCTGATGGCGGGCAACAGTAGCAGACGAGACTATGGGACACCATGCTGCTACCTTTAAGGAATATCGTCACAGATGCCTGCTGCTCTTTACGTCTGCCTGGCCAGAACAGAATTATCCCCCCCCCTTTCTACAACTCCTCTCACCACCCCCTCTCCTGTCTCACCAACCCATGCTTTCACTCTTTGCAAAATATAGATGTGGTCTCCCCCCCCCCCCCCCCCAATCCGTCAATTCTATCTTTACAAACTTCTCGATGCTATGTTCAAACTGGTACATACAGATTTCCAGCACTGGCTTAACGATGAGACGCTAAGGTGCAGGGGTTGGGAAGGAGGTTCCTTCATTCAACGACCTCGAGTCACCGTGTCTTTTCAAGTATCTGGCGCATCACAAATATTTTTTATTTTATTTCGATATCATTAAAACTATATTCTTTTCATGCATCGTACGACATTATTTTTTACGGTCCAAAAAAAAAAGAAAAGAAAATCCTTATTCCCACCTTCCCTTCCTCCCATATAGAGTAGGCTTGATTGTATAGAGTAGGCTTGATTGTATAGGGTATGCTTGATTGTATAGAGTAGGCTTGATTGTATAGGATAGGCTCGATTGTATAGAGTAGGCTTGATTGTATAGAGTAGGCTTGATTGCATGGAGTAGGATTGATTGTATAGGGTAGGCTTGATTGTATAGGGTAGGCTTGATTGTATAGGGTAGGCTTGATTGTATAGGGTAGGCTTGATTGTTTAAAATAGGCTTGATTATATAGAGTAGGCTTGATTGTATAGAGTAGGCTTGATTGTATAGGGTAGGCTTGATTGTATAGAGTAGGCTTGAATGTTTAAAATAGGCTTGATTATATAGAGTAGGCTTAATTGTATAGGGTAGGCTTGATTGTATAGGGTAGGCTTGATTGTTTAAAATAGGCTTGATTATATAGAGTAGGCTTGATTGTATAGGGTAGGCTTGATTGTATAGGGTAGGCTTGATTGTTTAAAATAGGCTTGATTATATAGAGTAGGCTTGATTGTATAGGGTAGGCTTGATTGTATAGGGTAGGCTTGATTGTTTAAAATAGGCTTGATTATATAGAGTAGGCTTGATTGTATAGGGTAGGCTTGATTGTATAGGGTAGGCTTGATTGTTTAAAATAGGCTTGATTATATAGAGTAGGCTTGATTGTATAAAGTAGGCTTGATTGTATAAAGTAGGCTCGATTGTATAGGGTAGGCTTGATTGTAAAGGGTAGGCTTGATTGTAAAGGGTAGGCTTAATTGTTTAAAGACATCCCCTAACTTCCCGCTCCACCACTGTCCCCTCCACCATTGCTCCACTTCAACTAATTCAACTCAATGACAGCACAAAGTTTCCCTAATGTAGGATCTACAATTGACAAGAGTCATTCACACACCAAGGCATGTTTGTTATCTAAATAGAAACATGTAATCTGTGATATTTTTCCAAATTATTTTTTCTTTTTATAAAAGAACTTGAGTATTCATCAAAATAAACCCGATTATTGACGGTATTTTTGTTTATGGTCACTAAATGTAAATTTTTCTAGCCAACAACAACAATAATTAAATTTGCAGTAATACAATGTCTTGAGCAATACGGGGATATGTTATGGCACGAGCCCCGCGGCTGGGCACCGGGCCAGAATGATTTAACAGTTGTGGGCTCAGGTCAGGGGTCAAATATTTGGAAGCGTTTTTGCCTGAGGCCCCATAAGCAGTGGCGCAACCAGGGGGGGGGGCGGGCCAAATCATCAATACATAAATTATGTTATAAAGTTACTAAAAAGACTGTCAAACTGTCTTTTTTCATAATGTGCCCCCCCCCCCCCCAGCATTTTTTGCTGATTGCGCCACTGCCCATAAGTTACACATGCTTAAGTCCGCAAATATTGCTTGTCAAAGGACCAGAGTTGTATAACGGGTTGTGTGACCGCACCGGGTGCCAAAATAGTGGCTTATACTTGCCTAATAATCTCTCTCTCTCTCTCTCTCTCTCTCTCTCTCTCTCTCTCTCTCTCTCTCTCTCTCTCTCTCTCTCTGTCTCTCTCTCTCTCACACACACATACACTGGAATTCTCTATCAAAATAATGATATTGCAATGATATTGCAATTGCGTTGCTTCTCTCACTCCATACTGCTACACTTGAACAAATTATTTTTTTTTTAAAGTTCATCCATGTCACAAGACAGACTGTCTGAATTGGCGTTGCTCTCAATGTAACATGAAACGCTTTTGTATTGATTATCAGTCTATTAGAAACACTTTTTTAAGTGTCAAATCAATTATTGTAATTTTGTAAATTCCTGATACGTTTGTTATTTGTTGTTGCTATAAAATGATTACATAGAATCCTTTTGTAAAGTTTCAATTCTTGTGGATTAAGTTCTGTTCTAGTATTGCTTTTTTATTCTTCTATTTTTTGTATGAACAACTTACACATGAATAAAGTGTTTTTATATGTATGTTGCATTTGAAATTAAGAGTGCGAGTGGGAATCAAAATTTTATTATTTTATAATTATTGTCATATTTCTTATAACAGTAAATTATATTTGGCCTTAAATTTGTATGCTTAAAACTAATCTCTGGTCAACTCAGGAAATAACTTTCAGCAGAAGATAAATCAAAGCGGTACCCCGGTAAAATTAAACTCATTCCATCAGGTGTATATTATATTTTTGAAGGAAATGTTTTATTTTCTCTAGTAGTTAATTTCGTGGATTAAAGTGTAATTAATTCTAATTCTCGTCTTGTCAATCTAACTTGTTATGTGATGGAGTAAATTGTGTACTCATATTTCTTAAACAATGAACAAGGGTGAGTAAACACGAATATTTGATTTTGATAAAATATTTGGATATGGATGTGTAACGTCTCACACATATCATAATAACCAGTTTAAACACTCAAGCAAAAAAAAAAAGGTAAATAAAAGGATCAACTCAACTCCGAAGAGGCATAATATTGTTTATAACAACAATTTTATTACAACATAAGATAATATACTATTCTACAAAAAAGTCGAAAGGAACCTACTGGTCATACAAGCATACCCAATCTTCAGAGAAGCTGCTGGGAGCAGGCACGCCGAGAGCGGGTTCAGGGGGGGTCATTGCCAGGGGGCCCGCATCTGTAAGGGGGCCCGGCCGCCCCGACCATGTCAATTTTTTCACGACTCATTGTTTATTAAGGGGCCCGCAATGATGTCCTGCCCTGGGGCCCTTGTTGGCTCTCGGCGCCCCAGGCTGGGAGTAGGGGTGGGTGCTGCTTGGTGTAGGATACTTTCTGACGGGGCCCCTGTGTGACTTGTTATAAACAATATGAATCAACCATTATTTACTATTTAACTAGTTTGTCATATGTCTTGTTTGTTTTCTTAACCACTTAATGATGACCTATTGTTTATCGTGAGCCCTGTTGCATCGAAAAGGCTAAGGGGCCTCCATGCTAGAGAGTAATAAAGGTGCATACGTATTAGTTATTACATTTTTAGACTCTCCTACACCCTGGGCACAAAGCCTATTTTGTCTATTAGATACGAAGACCATGCTTGTGCTGTTTGAATGTTGATGTATGCTTGCGTTTACTTATGGGCATGTGTTTTTGTATGTTTGTGTGTGTATGTCTAAGTCTTCGAGCTTTTATTTGTTTGCGTGTTTTACACGATTGTGTGTACGTTGATGTTGCTTTGTGTTTGTATATTTTCTAGTGTATGTTTGTCTATCACCTTAATAAACTTGCGTCAGTGTTGGCAGATGCCCCTGATGTTTCTTTTAAGTACCAACAGCTTATATGTACACACAATTAACCAAGGTAACTGTGTCAATAAAAAATTAGACTGTCCTTATGTGCTCCACTGTCATAAACACCAGAACTACGCAGTCGTGCTCTGTGATCAGTGGCGTAACTAGGAGGGGGGGGGGGAATTAACTTTGCCACCTTCAAGGGGCGGCATTTTTACACGTTAGTATTTTTCGGTACGGAAATATTAGCCGCATGGAGTACGCATCGGGCGCAACTTACTCAAGTTACCATACTGTTTGTGTTAAATAAGCGCTTTAACATCACGAAAATCTTTAATAGTGGGGGCCCTATATGACCCCACCCACCAGGTGCCACCCACTAAGGCCTACAGGTATGACTGTAACAAAAAGCAACAGCAATTAGATTTTGATATAATTGTTTACAAGTCACTCTTTGTGCATGTAATCCATAAATAAAACCATCTGTTCAAATTAAATTATTTTTATCTTTAGTAATCAAATATCCAAGTAGGCCTACAGACAAGCCCATTTCTGTCCCTCTACTTCAGACACAGTGACTCGGAGTCATCTATTGGTTGTAATTCATAGAATACATTATTTTATCGATGTTCAGGAACTTTTCTTTCAATAGAAAAAGTTAATTTTTTATCCATTTCTACAATGGTGTTGCCATGCCAATATTCAAAAAGATTACAGGGATAATAATTTCATAAAAAAATACATAAATACACTATATCTCACTATTACGAAATTAATATTATTATTATTATTCTTTTTTTTTTTTTGCTTTAATTTAAATATAATAAAGATCTTATCAAGAGACGAGCAGACGTGAAGGTAACCACTTTTACTAAACTGTGTTTCACGTTAATTGAAATGTACACGAATGAACGAAATATTTACAAATTTTAAAGCCAAATAAAAAAAAAAGTCTTGGCTACCTGAGCCAAGAGCCCCATACTTAACAAATTTATTGTCAGTTTCAAACTGGGTAAGTTATAAAAAAAATCCCTTCATGCTTTGCTTGTTTTCAACACGACATCTGTCTCACACCCCCCCCCCCCTCCATCAACAACAAAGGTCAAAGCAAGGGAAAGTTAACTCTCATTTTCTCTAACTTAGATGATAGATACACTGTAATTACAACAAAAAAAAAGCATTGTATAAATCTAGCTTAATGCAAATGCTGTTCATTTTTTTTTTCACTTTCTTTATTCCTTTATCCAGTCTTCCTCACTGATTTAATTATTGTCTTTTAAAAATCAGTTGAGCTATAAAAGAGGTCTGCGCATCTCAGAAATCTTACCAATAGGGAAAAGGCCCAATTGAAGTGTTATGTGGGCAGCTTCTTTCAACTTTTGAGTCCAACCTGTGCGCCCCCTGCTGGGGTGCCACGAGCCGCTTCGGTGATCCGCCATTAGTTACACGGTCACACAACATTTGGTTTTAACCTGGTTTAAGCCACTTTTAAACCAAGTACCGC
Source organism: Bulinus truncatus (assembly GCA_021962125.1). Taxonomy (NCBI): domain Eukaryota; kingdom Metazoa; phylum Mollusca; class Gastropoda; family Planorbidae; genus Bulinus; species Bulinus truncatus. The sequence continues at coordinate 3,501,567 of JAGDYQ010000047.1, read as the reverse complement.
TTTTCTTCTTCAATTTAAAAAAAAAAAAAAATCAACTTTCCCTTTTTTGTGAAACTTTCTATTCTTTTATTTCTTTTTATATTCACTACAAATCCTGTACGATGCTTTCCTCTTTATCATTCGGACATATTTGGCTTGATTATTCTCTTTTCACTGCGCCATTTTCAGCCAAGAATGTAAATGGAGTGATCCACTCTTGGCTTCCATTGCAATAGTGCTGTGTTTTGTATACAAAAGATCTTAATGACTTTAATTAATGGTTAAAGAAGTTTTTAAAGACACACTTGAAGTAATTCATGTCAATTATGTATGAAAGTTGTACAAATTAATTAGTTGGTGAAAAACACCAGACAATTTATTAATTTAAAATGATTTTGATGCAATTTGACATCAAATAAAAAAAGATAAAAAAAAAAGGACAATTAAGAGGGAAAAAAACGTAATAAATTGTTTCATTGTGAGGTTTTCTCATTTGTATTTCATTAGCTTCATTAAGGAGAATCTATCTATCTATCTATCTATCTATCTATCTATCTATCTATCTATCTATCTATCTATCTATCTATCTATCTATCTATCTATCTATCTATCTATCTATCTATCTGTCTGTCTGTCTGTCTGTCTGTCTGTCTGTCTGTCTGTCTGTCTGTCTGTCTGTCTTTCCATCTAAATATCTCATTCTTTCTATCTCAATCTTTTTATCTATATGATTATATATGTATATGCCTATCAATCATTATATCACAATCTTTCTATCAATTTAACTATAAGTCAATCATTCAATCGAAATCTATCGATCTATCTATCAACTACTTTCCAGTAAACAACAAGTGAACTAATTGTAAACATTCACTATTATGTCATACGAATAAATTGTCTTGAAGAATTTTTTTTGCCTTAAGTCAAAGAATTAGATAAAAATATTCAACAGCCAAAGGATAGCCGTAATAATTGTTGTACATGTCACATGAGTTACACATATATAACCATCGCCGTACTTCTAAAATTGTCACATGTATTACAAATAGACCCATCGCCGTACTTCTAAAATTGTCACATGTATTACAAATAGACCCATCGCCGTACTTCTAAAATTGTCACATGTATTACAAATAGACCCATCGCCGTACTTCTAAAATTGTCACATGTATTACAAATAGAACCATCGCCGTACTTGTAAACATAAACATTACACATACAAATGTGATTTTCACTATTGTTTTAATTCAAAATAATGTAAACCTATGACGTTCACAAATACGATTTTTTTCCAAGATAATTTCGACATCGTGGTAAATGCATTTACTTTGCCACAAAACTTAAAAGGAACTGTCCACTGTCCAGCTAGCTGACCATTACACAATAATTAATTTAGGACAAATAAAAGGGTGTGAAGGGATATAGGCCCTTACAGCATTAGGTGGAACTCTAATTGCACGGTGCATTAGGTGGAACTCTAATTGCACGGTGCATTAGGTGGAACTCTAATTGCACGGTGCATTAGGTGGAACTCTAATTGCACGGTGCATTAGGTGGAACTCTAAGTGCACGGTGCATTACGTGGAACTCTAAGTGCACGGTGCATTACGTGGAACTCTAAGTGCACGGTGCATTAGGTGGAACTCTTAAGTGCACGGTGCATTAGATGGAACTCTAAGTGCACGGTGTAGGCTCTCATTCAGTCTGGCCCATATAAACAAGTAAACTCTCTGTTTAGGTGACATGTTTAATGCCTGTATCCTATAACTCTGTTTAGGTGACATGTTTAATGCCTGTATCAGTGCCTCCTACAGTACAAGGCCAAATTCAGGTGAATCGTGACGTGCCGGTAGGCGACCATTGAAAACGGACAACACGCTCGCCTCGCCGTGTTATATTGTCTGCTATCAGCTGGCCTTGGTCTCTATGCTTCGTGTTAAGTAAAAGTTAGAAGGATGTTAGGCTGTATGGCCTCAAGAAAAAACTTGTTTATCATAATTAGTGCCGAATTAATTTTATGGCAAATGAATTTATTTGTTTTTCATTACTTTAAAGCATACTAAGTTTTTTGTGAAGACTAAATGTAACTAATAAAAGTTGTAGATGATTTTTTTACAACAAACATGTGTGCAGATTTGTACAAAAAACATCAACACTTTCAAAACAACACAATACATGTATAAGTAAAACAAAGTCAATACATTTTAGACATTATTGATAAGTTTATTACTTTAAGATTTGTGCAGTTCAGTCCAACATCGTCAGTAAATCACATGAAAAAGAAATTGTTTTAAAAAAGTGTTTAGTGTATAGTCAATCAAAAGGAAAGACAGGCATACAATTATTTTTTTTGAAAATCATACTTGTAGTGAAAAAGCAGAATACTTTTATGTGCATCAAACATAGTTAAAAAAGAAACATCTTTAAATTCAGTTTAGTTTTTTTTTGTAAGCTATATTACCTAGGCCCTTGCCTAGTGATTAAGAAATGCATTGTGCAACACAGTCCCAACAATTGGTGCTTTGGTCATCCCTGAAAGGGAAATTCTGGAAACAACTACCTGAAATTAAAACTTTAAAAAACTTTAAATAATTTTGCTTAAATGAAGATTATTAATTGAACAAACATATTTAGGCAAGCATTAATAAAATAAACATATTGAGGCATACATTTATGAAATAAACATATTGAGGCATGCATTATTAATAAAATAAACATATTGAGGCAAGCATTAATTAAATAAACATATTGAGGCATGCATTAATGAAATAAACATATTGAGGCATGCATTAAAAGAATATTGAGAATAAAAAACAACTACATCAATACAGTTCAAACATATTAAACATATCTATTAAGTGAATGTTTGTAATTTTCTCTTCTTAGCTTTCATTATCTTTAAAGAATTATCTGATGCACATTTACTATATTTATTTAACATTATGTTAGCCAGAGAATTAGATGTTAATGAAAAAACATTAAATAAAGATTGCCCACAGACACAGTCACCTAAATGTGAGAAATGAGTTTGAAGACATGATGAGAATATTGATAACAAGACCTGTTTCTGGTTGTTTTGTGATAAGAAAATCTCTTCATACTGTTTGCTGACAAGTTTCTTAAACAAAGAAAATTTAACAGTGACTACATCTACCAAAATCTCACTTGGCCATTTTAATCCACCCCAATCTAAATCACGTAAATATGAATCTAAATGAAAAGGAAATGAAATATCTAGTGTTTTATCTTTAACTAGCTCTTTAGTACCAAAAATCACAACAAATCCTCTTTGAACTAAACAACTTAAAAGCTATGTAACCAGCAATGAAAATCAACCCTTTTTTTTCAGACTCTAATACCTCAGTTTCTATACATTCATTAATAAGATCACCAAAGAGTATCAAATCAACTGCTGTACTACTATCTAAATTTTGATCTTGAAAATTTAAAAAAGCATCAGTGATTGAGATCTTTCCACGTGATGCAGATGTTATATGAAGCAAGCTAACCAATCTAAGTTTTTTTTTCTGATTCTAAGAGCTCCTGAACAGAAAAATTATAATTAGTGCCACACAATCTCCTATATTTGCCAAACCTACTCTCTAGACAGTCTGTCTGAAATTTACCAGTGCCACTAACATCAATTTTGTTTTTCTCACCCAGATCTTTTAGAGCAACAATACATTTTTCGTCAAACACCTTCAAAGCCAGATTAACATTTTGTCTTTCCAAACTGGACGGATACACTGATTTATATGTCAAACCTGGGGCAACTTTAACTAAATTCTTGTGCTCTGTGGTATACAATAAGCGAATATGAGAAAACTTGGCACTAATGTGTTCTGTAGAACTGCATTCTGTGGGTTGCCATCTTCAGAAAACAAAGGAAACCTAAATGTTTGACAGTCATCACTCTGTCCCAGCCAATTGTTCCTATACATTTAATTAAATGGACACTGTCAAATAAAAAGAATAATTTTCTTTGGTCATTAAAAGGATGAACAATTGAAGATACTAATTGACCACTTCCAAAGGACATAAACATTTTTCTATTGACATGATTATTGTCAGATAAGATAGCCAGTACTTGAAAATCAGACTGTTCAACCATGTTCAAAACTTTCATGGTGCATTCTTTTAAGTAATCAGTTGTCAGTCCCTTAACAGGAACCATAGATACAACATCTTTATTTTTAGACAACAATGAGCAGATCATAAAAGTCAACACAGTATTAGCTGGAACTGATGAATCATTAGAAGCTTTACCTACAATAGAACCACCTTTATAAGTAATCTTTGAATTGACATAGATTTCATCTAACAATAAAATAACAACCTTTTCCTTGGGCTGTAAAATGGCTGCCTTCTCTTTAAGGTAAGCAGTGTTAGAACGCTCAGTTAATTTAACCTTTAATGGAGCTGATAATTTATTTAAAAAGGAAACATGAGGAAGTGTCAATACTTTATCCCTGGTGCACTGATAAGCTGCTCTAGATATTGTCATCAATTGATAGGCAAATACTAATGTTTGAGGGCTGTATTTATTTTTAGTGGAAAACAAAAGAAAGAACTGTTCAGTAATAAAAGATAATCTACACTTAACATCATCTTCATAATCATCTCCTAGACCTGTCACCATGTCACACAAATCCTGCAAGGAACTACCAGCAGCATGAATGTACTCGTCTACTTTTCTGTCTAGCTCTGAACTATTTAGATGGCTTAAGAGACTGGACAGCATTGACCAGCAAGTTAAATGACTAGTTTTACCTAAAACCCAAGCTAAACTGGCCTTAGAAACCCTAACTTTACCTTTAAAAACAATGGTTTCTAAAGTGGAACTAATACATACCGATACCACAACAGTTGGTACATCTTGTACATCAAGTTTATACAAATAAACTTTGTCATCTGTCTGAGTAAGATGCCACTGTGGGTAGTCTTTAAGGAAATGACATATTTTATCCAGCAGGTCAGAGAAATCCTTCATTTTATCATTAGCCACCCATGTATTGATAATCTCATCATCACGACATGCAGCTTCTGCCCTCCTTGAGTCTGGACATTTACGTTGCTGAGGAGGTTCTTGAGACAAATACGATGGGGTGTTAGGAAAAATGGTTGGGTAGGCATCGGCTGTCAGCTTAGGCCGATCTCGTGGAACACTAATAATGACACCATCAGGTCATTTTGCTGAGTCAATTCGAATAATGAACTGAGGCGCAAAATGTTTTTCACAGACCACTGTACGTGTAGTAATTTTAAAATCACGAGGAATATGTTTCAACCATTTCTCTTTCATAGCTTGATCTGCAGGAAACTGAAAGACACTGACTTTTTCATAAGCTTCATTTGATGTGGCTGAATAGTTTCCACGACAACCAGGTACACAGCAATGGGAAGGCATTGTTCACTGAAACAAGATATGTTTTATAATTATTATATATTTAAGACCATGAAATATAATTTCATAATAATATATAAGCAGGTGTTCCCTATCTTGCCTATTAAGCTTGTTGCTTTCGTATAAAATAATTTCGCATGTGTACTTATTTATTATTCACTTATTGTATAAGTCTTAACTATACCATCAGTGTAATTTATTAAAGACACTAACCGAGACTAATTTATTTAGTAGTTGAGGAAATTTTTGTAGCATTTTAATTTTTAATATTATATTATATCCTTTTTAGGAATTGGGAAAAAAATGTTTTTCCATAAGCTTAATATTTCTACACATGCCACAAACTGTTTCACTTACATTACAAAACAACATAAATAAAATGAAACATTGTATCGTTTTTAAAAGGATGTGTTAAAAGAATAATAATAAACTATACTTACGGAGAACAGTAAACTGCAGATAATGAACTCTTGAGTATTTGGTTTAAAACAATCCAAGTAGAAATGTTCGCAAAGCAATCACCACTAGCAGCTAACAAAATGGCCAGTACATGGACAGTACACGGTCAGCTAGGCGAATGCAAAATGCCAAGCACAGGTAAGTTGGTCGTGTTCTGTGACGTAGGCAGCCGAGGGGGGGGTAGAGTAAAGCCGGCCTTCTATATCAGCAGGCACTGCCTGTATCCTATAACTCTCTGTTTATGTGACATGTTTAATGCCTGTATCCTATAACTCTCTGTTTAGGTGACATGTTTAATGCCTGTATCCTATAACTCTCTGTTTAGGTGACATGTTTAATGCCTGTATCCTATAACTCTCTGTTTAGGTGACATGTATAATGCCTGTATCCTATAACTCTCTGTTTAGGTGACATGTTTAATGCCTGTATCCTATAACTCTGTTTAGGTGAAATGTTTAATGCCTGTATCCTATAACTCTCTGTTTAGGTGACATGTTTAATGCCTGTATCCTATAACTCTGTTTAGGTGACATGTTTAATGCCTGTATCCTATAACTCTGTTTAGGTGACATGTTTAATGCCTGTATCCTATAACCCACTAATGGGACGGTTTTTTTCTGTTGCCCTTCTTTTATCCCCACCTTATTCGAGAGTGCAATGACCATGGACGCACCACGGGGGAGACATAGATGGAGCTTCCACTGTGACAAGAAAAAAATCCCTTGGTTCTCACTGGAGATCGGGATCCTCTGTTGAAACTCTATTGAAACTCTATTGAGTCTATTCGACAGTCGCGCTATGTACACCACTGGACCATCCGTCCTTAGCTGACAGTCGCGCTATGTACACTACTGGACCATCCGTCCTTAGCCGACAGTCGCGCTATGTACACTACTGGACCATCCGTCCTTAGCCGAACGCGGCTCAGATTAATTTTTGTGCCTCCCCTAATGGGCCAATTTCTCTCTATCATTTATAATATAACACAATACATCAAAGTATTTATTTTGGAAATTTGAAGTATATACACTATACAGGTAAAAAATATGCAATTTTTTATGCAGAACATTTTGTGGTTTATTTTGTATTTCATGTAAAAGTGACCCCCTTTTATAGACATGAAACAAATTATAACTTCTGTTCTAAATGACATAGAATGCTAAGTTTGGTATCATTAGAAAGCTTACAAACAGCTCTATCTAATTAAACATATTAAACTTTTATATTACTGTTTTGAATGTTCTCATTGAAGTACCTATTTACATTTCTTCTTCAGTCTTGATACATTTACTATGGTGGGGCTCTTTAAAGTAGTTTTTACTACATGAACGAATTTGATTGAGGCTTTCATTGGCTCCCATGCATGGCCAACCCTTTTACTAAGGTGCAGGCTTGACTTTCAATTACATCGATTTGATACTTTATATGGGTCGAACTGACTAGTAATCGAATACATCTCAACATGTTTAGGAAATAATTCAAGTCGGTGGATTTCATCCAGATCAGAGTCGGGGAAACTTACTAATACGCAGGCCACACTGGGTTCTTAATTTTAAATTAAAGGCCGGGCTAAGAACAGAAACATGATATGTCAGATGAGCTAATATAAATTAAATGTAATTGTCATGGGTGTGGACAAAACAGCCGGACGGGCCGCAGTCTGGACTAGATAGTGTACTGGCAGAAACCAGTTCTCCCTCAGGCTAATTATCTACAGTCACAAATCTTACAAATGTTCTGAAACCATTGAGTGAGATACTTCTTAATTTGCCTATTTAAAAAAAAAAAAAAACATTTCACGTTGAACATGAATGTTATCACTGCTATTGTGAAATGACCCTCCAGCTAAATCGCGGGTGGGAATGGGTATAAATTATTTGCACACGACTTGATGGTTGCTGTCTGACCCCGGGACCCTAATTTCCGCTTATCTAACTTGGACTTCCAGACAAGCAGACTATCCTAATAGCACAGTAATAGCCGCCCAGAACTCTGGGTTCTTAGCACCATTTCCTAAGCACCGAGTGCGAAAAAAAAAAAGCTAGAGCAGAGCATGTGCGCTCGACGCTTCAGGTTTGTTCCATTGCTATTCTCAGACCAACGCGTCAAAACGGAACAATTTCCGGTCTGAAATGGCTACTTCCTGGAGGGCCAGCGTCGTTGAAACAGACGGTTCGCGGCAGCTGCCATCAAAGATTTTTCTCTGGAAGCAGACATTCTGATCAGCTGTATGGGTAGGAAAGAAGGGGGTGGTGTAGAGACCATGGCAGAAGTCACGGAGATATTTACACGCGCGTCCGAGTGTGTGTGTAAAATGGGCGTGCCAGACTGTGTGTATGTGTGACTGCGAGTCGGTGAAGTGATTTTTCTGCGACAGTTCCACGCTTGGTGTCGCTCGCGTCCACTGCTTTAGTTCTTTTTTTTTTTAAAGCGCATGCTTGATAGAAAAGGGTTGGGGGGGTGGGGGATGGGAGTCAGGTGTTTGTGTGTGAGGGGTTGGGTGGTGTGTGGGTGATGAAGCTCAATAAAACACACAGATGAAAGAACGTGGATTGAGGAGTCCATTAGCTTAACGTTTGCTCATGATCCCCGCTCTCATTGTGGGCAGGGCTTTACTCCGTGCTGCGCGAGAAATCACGTACGTTGGTCACGTGGCGTGATAAAACAAGAATGGGCGGAGCTGATGTGGCGCCGCTTGCAGTCAGTGGTGGAATCGATGCCTATTATTTGTGTGTGTGTGTGGGCGGGAGAGTTAACGTGGAATACTATAAGTACAAGAAATTATGAAATAACTGATCCAATCTGATTGTAGAAATATTCTAAATTAGATCACTTCACAATCACCCGGTTAGAGAATAACGTATTCTGCAACTGACTTTTTATTTTGTTTCGTTTATAAATCAGCAAAAAGCATGTGACATTTTGAAGAAATCACCTGTAATACAATTAAAATGCGGTCAAAACAGCCACAAAGTCAAGTAAGTTACATAGTCTCACAGTCATGTTAGGTACACGGTCTAATTAGCAACATAGTCTTCTAGTTTGCCACACAGTCACACAATCATGTTAGCCACACAGTCACACAATCATTTAGCCACACAGTCACAAAATCATTTTGCCACACAGTCACACAATCATGTTAGCCACACAGTCGCACAATCATCTAGCCACACAGTCACACAATCATTTAGCCACACAGTCACACAATTATGTTAGCCACAGTCATACAATCATATTAGCCACACAGTCGCTCAATCATGTTAGCCACACAGTCACACAATCATGTTAGCCACACATTCACATAATCATTTAGCCACACAGTCACAATCATTTAGCCACACAGTCACACACTTATGTTAGCCACACAGTCATACAATCATGTTAGCCACACAGTCACACAATCATGTTAGCCACACATTCACATAATCATTTAGCCACACAGTCACAATCATTTAGCCACACAGTCACACACTTATGTTAGCCACACAGTCATACAATCATGTTAGCCACACAGTCACACAATCATGTTAGCCACAGTCACACAATCACGTTAGCCACACATTCACATAATCATGTTAGCCACACAGTCGCACAATCACGTTAGCCACACATTCACATAATCATTTAGCCACACAGTCACAATCATTTAGCCACACAGTCATGTTAGCCACACAGTCGCACAATCATGTTAGTCACTCAGTAATTTCAGTTTCACAGTCTAATTAGTAGCATAGTCTAGTTAGACACATTGACAAGTTAGTCACATAGTCTATCACAGACATGTTATGCAGCCATCAGCTTTGTCTATACTTGAAGTTCAACATGACCTCGATAAGTAAAACACCTAAATTTGTTTGGTTGACGTCTTGGAATCCATAACTTAGAAATTTGCAATAACTTCCGTTACAAGTACTACGAGGATGTACACTGAATGTTTACTGTTTAATACTGAAGATATAAAGTATCACTGACTATATAATGTAGGTATATGAGTATATACTGTAGGTATATTATGACTATATACTGTAGGCATTTGATGAATATATACTACAGGTATATGATGACTATATACTGTATTAGCTGCAGTGGCGTTGCTAGGTTTTCTCAGTATGATGCAAGTCTTCCATGGGCTGCCCTCTAAATGTTCTATTTTAAATTAATCTTACTTTGTGTTGCCAACCCTTACGTTAACTCTCAGTGCCACCGACTCTCTGTATTTATGAGAGATGGGTTTTTAAACTAAAATTTAAAAATGTGACCCAGCAACACCAAACAAACAACACTAAAACCCATGACAACGTTTCAAATAATTTGAGAAATAAAACAAACAAACGAATCGCTGAATGTATACGTCTACCCCCATCTAGTACACAGGACAGCGTGTAGCTGCACGTTGTTTCTTTCACACATGGGCCGGGTGGGTGTGTGTGTGTGGTGGTGCCAGTGTTAGGGACGTCATAGCATACACATTAACAACGCATGTACATTGCCCACCTAGTCGTTCCCACGTCATCTCAATATACCCCCGCCCCCTGTACTTCCTACTAGACATTACTGCGTGCACCGCAAAAAAGATCAATTAGCAAAAAGATTGACTTCAAAGCAAAAGAGCGGTCACGGCAAGCTAGATAAATATATTGGGAACCCATTGTTCACCTCTCCCGGGCCTCCAGTCTAGCACAACACAACACTCTTCTAGACGTGGTTTGGTCCATTGTGAATGGCCTCCAAAAAGATATCTACAGATCTAGGCAATTTGTCGAAAGAAACGCACGTGGGTGACGACGACCAAAGGTAATATTTTACCCCCCCCCCTCTCGGTTTACCGAGCTTCTCCCATCCCAACATGTGTGTGTATGTACCCTCGCTATATCTTCGTTAAGGTATCGCTTTCAACACTTCATGTCATGCGTTTGGTATATGGGGTGGAGGGGGGTACACCTTTAGCTCCTCCTTCTTATACCAGGACTAGTTTTCAACAAAAAAAAAACCATCACACACACTGAACCATCGGTCCTGCTGTTATTTCCCTTCTGTTGAAAAGATCTTCTCACCCGGTGAATCTTGGATTTTCTTTTCAAATATTCATGATCTCTCCCCCTTTCATCCGAATGACGTGTGCTCCGTTTTAAATGACTTTATCTCCTTACCGGAAGTCCGTTCATTTTAACTCTAGCCGAGCGGACAGTAGGCGACGATTCTTATTGGCTGAAACTTTTCGTTTATTCTTATGCGAAAAAGGAGGCGGAGCTTGTCACTGGCATATACAAAATAAGTCTGTGAAAGAGTGGGCGTGGACTAGATCTAAAAATAAAATGTCTGGAAGATGGCGAATAACAAGAGTCGTCTCAGCCAGAATAACTGCGCGAAATACAGGGGCTGTTAAGGGGGTTAATAAGTTATGAGAAAATAAGGGGAGGCTAAACACCCCCGAGCGTCTTCAGGTAGCACTCTCCTAGGTTTGGTGGTAATAATCGTCCACGACTTGACGAAACGACGACTAGAAAACAGTTTGTTTGTGTGTGAGGGTGTGGGGGTAATATGCACACACGCACGCTCACTCTCTCTCTCTCTCACACACACACACACACATTCAAGACTTGTTATGAACACACACACACACACACACACAACATTACAGCCTGTCTTTAATTTGCAAGTATGAAACGAGCAAGCAGCGCGTCTTGTTGAAAACGCATGTGTCCGCTCTAAGAGGAAGACACATTTTTATTTATCTAGATTGTCAGTCATATATATATATATATATATATATATATATATATATATATGTGTGTGTGTGTGTGTTTGTGGGTACATATTATTTGTAGATTTTTTGTTGTTGAAAATAGTTGTACAATGGTCTGCCTGTGGTGTATGTGAATCTTTGTGTTCTAGCCGGTATACTGTTAAATCGTTTGACCCCCTACAGGTTTTTTTTTTCATCTTTATAAGTACGAGCATTCTGTGAAGCAGGGTGGGGTGGGGGAGCTGCTTTTTAAAAGTCTCCCACCGTTCTCCTGTTTAAAATGTTGCAAAATGTCTCCTTGTACAGACACATATATGGTTGTTTTTTTTAAATATAATACATAAATAAAAGGAGTTCGCATGAATTATCTAATTCTTGTTGGTGTGCCCGACCTAACCCCCATTAAGCCCAAAAATAACTGGGATTAAATCATTTGTCACCGCGTCTCAAGGTACTCGGGTTTCTGCTTTTGTTCAGTTTCTGATTTTACGCATATCTGTGACACTGTGTGGAGTAGAGGGGGTAGGGGGGGGCTCCTTACTGTTGTGAGAAAATTTAGTGCCCTCTTCCCCCCCCCCTTTCCTCATACCCCCTCCCTCCACCCTTCCTCGCACTGCCAGTGGTGAGAAAGGTGGCGCAGCGGGGGAGCCTTAAGAGGCTGGAACATTTAAAGAAGAAAAGAATCGAGTAGAGAGATCTGTTTCATTAGGAGAGCTGCAGGCGAGAGAACAAAGTGTATATATTTCTGGAGGTACACTCAACTATTTAATGTTTCCAGGATCATTGAAAGTGGAAGGAGAGGGCGGGGGTATGTGCCCTGTTCATCATTCATTGGTGTGAAATTTTGTTACAACAAACAATTAGGTTTGAAATGATCTCTTACTAAAATTATACTTAACCCGTGATAGATTTGTCATAAAGAGTTACCCATCTTGACGGAGGACTAATGAACAAAATAAGAGAGTGAGAAATATCAGGGAAAATAATCCATCAGGTAAGCCTTTTGCTTTTTGCGACCTAAACGATCTGTTATTGATTTAGCGTGCTTCTTCTTAGTAATAGTATAAGTATCGCCGGTTTATTATGTTACTGGAAATAATTTAGTAATTATAACTTAGCATTTTTTCAAAATGCTTTGATCCACTTGGGACGTTTATTAATCAGAACACCAACACTAAATTTTCAGTACTGTAGAGAATGGTGCACTTTTTAAGAATGTTTATTTTCAGCTATACCTTTGATTCCACTAGTGGAATCTATTTTAGTAAATTTTATTTTTATATTAGATTACCAGTTATTGTGTTTGACGCTGCTGAATTCATTTTTATTTTTTTATTTTCTATTACCAATAACATTTCTACCATACAAGTCAGCACCTGTGTACAGTACTTCATATAATAATTATGTCTTTGTAAATTTATGACATTTATGGTAAATTTAAGGCATGACTACTAAAAATCTTTATAGTAAAATGGATTTTGGCTGTTTGCAGTGTATCTGCCATTTCTTTGAATATTGAAATATTGACATATCTTTTTTATTGCTAATATATATATATATATATATATATATATATATATATATATATATCACATTTCTGTATCAAAAGGGAGCTCCTCTGATTATACATACACACATAAATACACACACATATATACACACACACACTAACACACACACCTATTGCTATTATATTTATAGCACATTTCTGTATCAAAAGGGAGCTCCTCTGATCATACACACATACATACACACACACACACACTAACACACACACACCTATTGCTAATATATTTATAGCACATTTCTGTATCACAAGGGAGCTCCTCTGATCATACACACATACATACATACATACCTATTGCTATTATATTTATATCACATTTCTGTATCACAAGGGAGCTCCTCTGTATTCGGGCTCCACCTCCGGTATACGGGCATTTATCCGCTCACGTTTTTGTCTGCATTAACCACAGTATGCAACAACAAATGTCGTATCTGTTCACAAACTTACATTCACTTCGTTGGATTTCAAACCAATGAAAATAATTGCTTTTTTTCTTAAATAATTTCTATTTTTTTATGTTGTTAGTCAGTTGTTTAGATCGGTCTGTCACAGGAGGGGGACACAATATTAAAAGCAATGAAGCCGCGTAGATCATTATTACGGACAGTCAAACTGATCTTAAGTATGTATGACATACATTAGTTAGTCCAGGCCTCTCCTTACTCCGTAGCCCCGTCTAACAGATACAGAGCCCACTTTTCACCTTCTTCAGCGGCAAAGTTGTATGCCAGTCCCCACAATGGACCCGGGGCCCCATATTTTTGCAGTAGAATGCACTAACCATCACACTGCTAAAGATTTCTTTTATATGATTTAATGAGTAAACTGCTTTATAGCCATTATTTTGATGGTCAATTTTGACTGACATTCTGTCATATCGTTCATATTGTTTGTATCTTAAAAGAAACATTATAAATATTTGTATTTAAACACATAGCTACAATAATATTTTTTTTAAATACTCATTCTGCTTAAAAAAAAAACAGCGAAATTTTAACTGTCTTTAATATCGCGTCATTGGTGGGGGGGGGGGGTGGTGAGATAAATGCACTGACCTAAACAAGATTAAGTGAATGAAGACATTTATTTTTATTAATTGCTGAACACAAAAACAAAAAACACTTGAATTTCTGGTACCCGGTTAAATGAAAGTTTGTGGGTCCCCTGTAGAAAAGTCTAAACACACGAATCAGATGCTAGTGCCCCCCTTCCCTGCCCCGTAAAATGAGATGGTAGCGTGTCCCCTGCTAGGTAAATACAAATCACACACACACATTGCTCATTCGTTGTGCTCCACATTGCTCATTTGTTGTGCTCCACATTGCTCATTTGTTGTGCTTGCTCCAGACACATGCACGCCTCTGAATTGAACACTTGGTGGCTTATGTCTATCTTTGCTGTCATCTGTTTACAGAATGTAGCAGAAATGTGTTCGATACAAACATGACGATAGTATCATGAAACTACGTTAATACCCCTCATTATAATATAATTTGATATGACACATGTAAGATAGAGCTCTTTAGGATATATATATATACACCTTTCTCAAAAAGTAGTCCCCTTACTGAATTGTTTGTTTAAATGGACAAGATACACTTCCGGTACCAATTAATGTACGCGAATTTGCGAATAATAAATTTCTGTTGCCGCTATTCTTTTAATTTTAAACATGAAAATCAAATAATAAAAATTATATATATTTTTCAGTGTGATTATTTATTATTATTATCTTAAAAGTTGAAGCTAAAAAGTAGAATGGTTAAAAAAATAATATC
>JAGDYQ010000047.1:3412041-3486134 GCA_021962125.1 Bulinus truncatus | reverse complement strand
AACACTAACAGTAGTACAGAAAGGCATCTTTTAATCTAACTTATACTAACTACTGACTGTTGAGTCTATTATTGTCATATATACTTTATGCATGGCACAAGGTTGCTATGATGGTTGAAAAAGTCACATAAAATATCATCAAATAACCTAATAAAATGTACATAGTATCATACTCCATCCTAAGTTACATGAAATAGACAAAACAGGTTCAAACTTTTTTAGTATAATTATCAGGTACTAAATAAACTCTAAGTCTTTTAGTGGAAAATGAATAAAATGTTTATTGTGTAGTGAAAGACTATGACAGTGCAAGAGAGTCATAGTTATTTTTCCCCATAAGAGAATCAATAAAGTTGTATATTCTCTTACAGAAAATAATAGGTATAATTTATAATCTAAAATATTAAAATGTTATTTATTAAAAACACAAATGGAAGATTCTTTTTTAATGCAGACATAAATATAATTGAGATAAAAAAAACCAAAACAAAGATTTAAAAAAAAGGAAAATATATATATTTTGAATACACAAAGAGAAGGTTAATTAGTTTTACTTGTTTCCCTTATACAGCCTGTCCAGACCATTGATTTCAGATGAGGTAAAGTTCATCTGTTTCTGTAGACACTGATTTCTACAGGATTGTGTGGCTAATACCATGCCCAACCACCTTTACTTTCCCCAAATAATGTCAGGTACCAATTTAGTAAGCTGGGTGCTTAGGGACATCAATCTGACTCTAGAGAATTCTCAGCATTCACAAGGGCTCAAACTTGAGACCTTCTGGTTAGCAGTCGAGGGCTCTACCACTTTGTGTTTTACTTGACTATTGATTTATAAATGTTACACAAACAGATCTATACAAGCAGAGTATAATTTCAAAGAAAATGTTCTATTGCTCATTAAGTCCTTCAGATGATGATGATGGTTATATAACTACAATCAACATTTATTATAATGCCATAATCAACACTTCTTTCTGCAAAATACTCACAACCAAAATTAAATAAAAATAAAACAAACAACTAAAAACATACATTCTTATCATGGACATTAATTATATAATAGATCAATAGTTGTAATAATTACCAAGATTTTTTTTTTAAATAACGTGCAACAAATTTACAGAAAATGTGCAATTTTCATTTAAAAAATATATATAAAATATGGGAGCCATGCATGTTCATCTGGCTTCTTGCCAACAGAAGAGTTTTAAAAATCTGCCAACTCTATCAGAAGAAAAAACAAAAATGCCATTCATTGACCACCTAGCCAAAACAGAGGAGACACTACAATATGAAATCTCATGTTGCTACACATGTCTAGGGGAAGAATAAAACTAATGTTGCTCATCACTCTCCAGGTCCCAACTCTGTTTTGATTCAACTGAATGGGACAATTCTGAGGCATATTCTGGGTATTTTAATCCTAACATAAGAACTGGTAGTCTGACACACTAAACTGATCTAAGAGGGACTAGTTAATTTAAAAGCATAGATTAAACAAAAAAAATATTGCCTAAAACTAATAAGTAATAGATTTTAAAAAATATAATGTACAATAATATTTTTTGATATAGGAAGCACACAAATAGCTTATTAAATATATAAGAAATATTTTTGTAAAATTTAAGAATGAAAATTAAAGGTAAAAAAGAACACACCGTTTATAACTGATACAAATAACAAGTAAAATGGATGTTTTGACATCATTCTATATTAGACTTTGAGAATGTAGAATGTTTATAACATGTATTTTACAGAGGAAAATGCTTGTTAAGAGCTAAAAAATTAAGTAAAACGTCTAAATGAGCAAAATAGGTATCATAATACATGTATAATACAAAAAGACTGTAATAATGACATTTTTCAGATCAATAACAATAAAATATATTTGTAAAAAAAAACATGAACATTTTTTCTTGAAATTCAAAATTAACATAATCATTTTTAAAATGTAGTTTAAAAAAAACAACTGATCTGAAGTCTTTTCAGTTGTGATAAAAAAAAAATGAATTAATTGAAATTTAGATAAAAACAATTACTGTGTATGACTTACTTAATGAAAGATGGGCTAAAGCCCCTTTATCACACACCGTCAAAGCTAATTCTTTTTGACTATTGGTTTTAGAGTGAAGTCAGATTCTAATAAAATAAAGGCTATTGCTCCCTTAAAGTATATATTAAATTTGTCAAACAAGTAAAAGTAAAATTAATTGACTGCATTATTGATGTGAAAAAAACAAAACTTTGATAATAAAGGAAGATCTTTTCTTAAAAGTAACTTTATCCCTGAAGTGTAGAATTTCTCTTTTTCTTTAGCCACTGTATATTTAGGGGTTGTATGGCCAGCACCTATTCCAGCTGCCTTTACTTTCTCAATTTAAATCAGGTACTCATTTAAAGATGGATGGACTTGGAGGGGGCTTCAACCAATTTCACCTGAAAAAATTCCATAGTATTAAACCAGGGGCCTTTAGATCGACAGCCAAGCATTCTAGATTCTCATGAATCTGTCCCCTTAGAAGATCTATTTAGTATCACATAATTCCCAGCATTTGAAGGGAAATTGAAAATTGGAGTTATTGATAAACAACAATTATCTTTTTAAAGTAAAGTTTACAGAATCTAAACTGAGATATTTCAAAGAAAATATTTGGAATGTGGGGTTGAAGATACATGTATATTGTTTCAATATATACTTTTTACTATTGCAGTATAATTTAGAGATGAATGGGAAAAAAAATGTAATTTTTAGGACAAAATTTTTTTCTTTGATCGTTTATTTATTCAAATTAAAAAAAAAAAGTTACTGACACAAAAATTATAATTGTTATTAATGACTGTGGCTTTAATGAACATTAAGTTAGTTTTATTTTTATTCTATGCATTATTTTCTTATTTAAGAAGTACAGCCTTTCATAACTGGCATAGGCACAACCATTTTTTTTAAATCTGATATTGCCCTAATTTCACTGAAAGTTAAAGGGAGTGACTGATAAAACAAAAATATTTCTTACAATGATATTTAATTCTGTAAACAAATAGGACAACAGTGGTACTAAGACAAATGTTTTACAAGTTATTAGCATACTTGTAAATTAAAAGAAAGCCGTCAAAGTATGATAGATGTAAAATACTTCAGTAAAATGTCTAACAAAAATATATACTGTAGGATGAAGTAAAAGAGAAACGCAATTTATTTAAACTGTGGAATAGGATGTATTTGTAAATTAATGTGCATCTGTACAAAGTCACAGACAGATTCTACAAGAATTGCACAAACCAATACCCTAAATTATAAGTTCTAATGCACCAAGAGCCCATGTGCTAGATGAATAGATACACACAAATTGAATGCCACTGACTAATACCTTTATTGACAGTAAGTCATATATTCTCAAATGACAATCCAGACATTTTCATGCTAAATAATTAGCAGTAATGAGAATATTTCAGCTCTTATTTTAAAAGTTTTTTTTGTGCAAATAAAGCTTAATTACAAAAGATTAACTTAAAATCTTTTTTATAAAATAAAGATAGATTTTATTTCAAACCCTTTATTATAATCATCACTAGTTAATTGACTAATGCAACTTTCAATTTCAAATATATGCAAGGTTTTAAATTTCATAGGATCAACTTTAAAATTTATAGTTTGGTCCCTATTCAAAATATATTAAGATTTAAAAATTAAATTTAAAAAACACCTCAGGTTTTTACCCCCCCCCCCCCACTCCAACCCCCAAGACTAATTTGTAAAATTTTACCCCAATTCAAATCAATGTATATTCTAAATGATAAAACTTGCAGGACAATCAAACATCAGAAATTTAAAAACTTTTGACTGAAAAAAAAAATTCAGACTGATCTGTTGGTAAAAAATGTCATTCTACCAATCCAATGAACTCTTTTAAACTTATGGCAAAGACAGTGAGCCAATTTTATCCTTGTTCAAACAAACAGGAGACAGTTATTCTGTATAAATAAAACTTTCAGTAATAAAAGTGAGATTGAATTCCTATTTCATACTGTTACAATTAACGAGAACACAGAATACCATTAAAAGTATGAACAAAAGAACAAAAATGATACAAAAACATTTTTTTTTATAAAACAGCATACAAAGGAATAGATAGGAGAAAGATTTACAAAGCGACATAAATAAAACATTTTTCTTACTGTTGTGTAAAAAAAAAAGAATAATAAAATGTGGTAATCAATCGCAGGCTGAAAATAATGAATTCTTATTAAATAAACAAAATATTTCAAAACACATTTCAACTACAGAATCAAATTTTAAAAATTATATTTGGTTCTTTCATTTGTTCTTTGTTGAGTGTCACAAAATCTGCTTTATAATTTCTATATCACAGTTTTAAATATTATTTTGCAATAAACAAAATGAAATATTTTTTCTGACCAGTGTTATTATTATGTATCATTATAGTTATTTTTTCTGCTTTAATTGTAAGTTACAACCATATTTTGCTAGATAAGAAATTAATATTCTTTATGGTGACCGGTAAGAAAAATATTTTATTAAAAGTTATAATAAAAAGAGTGTATAACAGTGATGGTAATAAAAAAAATTGTTATCTTAAATTTTGAAACTGGCCCATCAAATTTAAAAATAATGGAATGTCTTACTTAAAATTTTTTTCCCAATGTAAAAGACCATGTTTAAAAAAGACTTAAACTTTGTATATGATTAAGTCATTTAGATTAAACATAGATATATATAAAAAAAAAAGATTCGAAATAGTGAACTATGTGGGGTAAGCTACATCAAGCACTGCAATTTTCTGAACGGGCATGGAAATGTGATCCCCATATTGCATTTTATCTTTCTCTACATTATAAGTGTGTAAACAGTTATTGCCCAATAAAAAAAATGTCCCTTCCCAGAACCCAACATTTCTCATAACATGACCAAAAGTTTCAGGTATCTGTTGAATCTCTGTCCACTGATTTGTTTCAATGCTGTACACTTCGCAGGTAAAACTGTCTCGGAAAACTTGCCCAGGAATGTTCTCTGTATTAGTATAGCCTCCAAATACATAGAGTTTGCTATTAAAAGCAGTCATTGAATGGCGTTGTCTTCGGTAAAGCATGTCCTTACGTGGTCTCCAATTTCCTTGGTCAAAATTAAAATACCACAAGCACTGCATGGGTATACTGTCAAATGGGTCAGCACTTATGCCCCCACTCAAGTAAATACAGTTGCCATAATATGCAGCCGCCTGATTATATGATCCAACTGGAAGAGGTGGGAGATCCTGCCAAGAATTTTCCCGCACATCGTACATCTCCACTGTGCTCAAAATGTCATCCTCATCTCCCAAGTCTCCATAAATGTGATTTATGCCACCCATAACAAATATTTTATCTTCTGATGAACACATGGCATGTGAAACCCTTGGGTGATTCATACTGGCTAGCTGAGTCCAATTCCGGTAGCGAGGATTAAAACGAAACACTGCAGCGCTGCTAAATACTTCTGCATTATAACCACCTGAACGATACAGAAAATTACCCACTTTAGCAATGCTGGAGGAATCAAATTCTGTCTCCATTCCGGAGCTGGCTAGTTCCTCAAGGCACAGAACGCCTGTTGCGATGTTTTGGTACGCAACAGCACAAATTTCTGTAGAAAATGATAACATTACAACGCTTGGCTGTGAACCTCTGCACTTAAACTGTATACCTGGGAATATAAAATAAGCGATTAAAAAGCTGTGTCAATTTAAAAAATAAAACGAAACAAAAAAAAATTAACTTAGACAACTTTTATCAGTAAAAAAGTTAGAACATTCATGGAGTTTGCATTTCACATCTAAAAGAAGTGATTTAAATTCTAAAATATTAAAACATATCTTGCTGTAAATGAGCATTTTCCTCAATGCAACTGAGTTGTTTGTTAGCCAATTTTATTGCTATCATTACATATAACTTAACAAATACTTTAGGTTTAATAGTAAGGTTTTCTTTTGAAAACAAGAAAAAAAAGTAATAAGACATTTATATTACATAACTATAGTAAAATAAAATGTAATCTAGAATAAATTTCAAACAACATATTTAAATTAGGAAAAAAATATAAAAATGTGACCCATAAACACACCCAAAATTTCATCTTAAAAGCACTTTCTGCATCCATATGTTGTCTTCAAATGAAAGTGCTAGATGTTTTATAAATTAAAATGGGAAATTGACATCATTATTACTTAGCTTGAATTTGCATTTCAGCGTAATTATCACGCTGTCTGTCTGAAACGCAAAGAAATGCGTTGAAATAATTTACACAAACACCAACTATGTATCTAAGTTATGTGAACAGGAAAAAAAATATTTCAAGCCCAAACTATTTAAAAAAAACAATTAAGTTCACCTTTAAACAAACTCTGAGCTGGAATGTTATTGTTATAGCATTTGGCTTCTTCAATGGCGTCTTGTATCTCAGGCCACTGAGCCAACTTCTGCTGTATGACTGTCAGGTTGTCAATGTCCATCAGAGGAAATCTCACTAAACGAAGCAGAGGAAGGTAGCATTCTTGTCTTTGTTCTTTTTTAGCATCTACCCAACTATACAATATAAAAAAAAGAAATAAACATGTTACATTCGATATAAAAAAAAATCACTCAAAATATTTGTATGAAAATCAATTAAATACAATGTAATAAACTTACTTATGTGAAAGCTAAAAAAGGAGATTACCTTGCAACCATTAAACATAATCAATACTTGATATATATATATATATCAATATATAAATATATGCTTTGAAAGATGGTTAGTTATTTGCAGAAAATAATATACAGCTATCTTCCATAAATATATTTTAAAAATATCTCTAATCAAAAGTATCACATTAAGGTTATTGTAAGCTAGAAATTCTTGCTAATACTGTAAAGACAAAGTATAGTCAGTTTTTTTAAGTACCAGATGAACTAAGACAGTCTTGTTAAAATTTGTTAATTCTAAACAAAGTCTTCAAACTTCCTTCCTTATTTCAACATTGATTATAAGGATATAAATTAATTTACTATTACAAGGAGCACTGCAATGTTTCTCAGTGCTGAAGTATCACTTGTTAATCTCAACACCTCAATTAGCATAATGTAAAAAAATACTCTAAACTTTACTGCAATAAAGTTAGTGATGTATTTCTCATCATTAAAGTTAGTGATGTATTTCTCATCATTAAAGTTAGTGATGTATTTCTCATCATTAAAGTTAGTGATGTATTTCTCATCAATTAAGTGTCAAAAGGTTTAAACCCCTTTTAATATGAAAAAAAGATTTTTATAATGGTGACTTTATTTAACTTATTAAAATCTAAAAAAATAATATGTTTGTCTCATTGTTTCCAATTATTCTTAAAAAAAATGTGTAATATTAATAAAGAAATTTGTTAAAAAACTGGAAAAGAATTTAAGACATTGCTGCATGTCTATATATCAAAGCAGCTCTTAAAAATCCACATTGCTGCATGTCTATATATATAAAAACAGCTCTTAAAAATCCACATTGCTGCATGTCTATATATCAAAACAGCTCTTAAAAATCCACATTGCTGTATGTCTGTATATCAAAACAGCTCTTAAAAATTCACATTGCTGCATGTCTATATATCAAAACAGCTCTTAAAAAACCACATTGCTGCGTCTCTATATATCAAAACAGCTCTAAAAATCCAAATAAAAAAAAAGAGTAATGAGACAAAGTGTCCTTCTAGAGGCCTAGAAATAATAGTACAAGTTTTTTAGTTGTAGTGTTGCAGCTTATCATCCAAATTAATGTTGACTAATAAAAAAATACACTTTCTAACCATAAAATCACAAAAATCTTAATACACACATAAGGAAAATTCTTTGAAACTAAAATACTCATTGGTGCAAATTTTATTTCTAATGTTAAACAAGTTTGTTATATAAGTCAATTTAATTTGAAACATTTAATGATTTGCAAAAAAAAGTGTCAAAATATTTTTAAAATTCTTCATTATCATATCATTTTTTCTTTTCATTTTTAAAGTAAATACTGTTTTGAAAAAAAAAGTTAATCTTAAGACTAAATGTAAGTTACTCCGTCAATATAATCAATTACCTTTTCATATTACTGTAAAAAATAAATCAACCAGCTTTGTGGCAGAATGGTTTAGATAGTTCACATGAGAAGTGGCCATTGGGGTTTACATCCCATCCCTAGATACATTTTTCAACATGTTTATATTTTAAAAATAAATATCGTATAGTTCTAAAAGAAGAAAATTTCATTAATTTTTTTATTTCCGCTAATATGGTTAACGATTTTGTTCTGGACAGAACATATTCATGATAATCTCAAATTAAAAAAAAATATTATGCTAAGGTTTTACAGGATACAGCTAGTTGAAAAATAAGGCCAAAAAATCTTTAGAAGTATTTCTTGGGCCCAATCAAATATCAGTATGCCAATATTAGTAGTGTAATGAGTAGTTATTATTGCTAGTAGATGACAAACTAGTGATTTGACTGTGCAAAGGGATATCTGGACATTTGACAAAGTGACACTGACAAATGCATGAGACATGGACCATATAGCAGACAATGAGACATAAATGTGCCAATCTATGCCATGTGTTAATATGACAGAGCGGTAAAGTGTAATAGTTAGTTAGTGACAGTTAGTTAAAAGATAGTGTGGTCTTGCTAGATGGTTGTATCTTGATGTGAAATGATTGTGACTTGAGCAGTTTTAGTGTTGTATGAAGTAAAGAGATGGACCTTTTATTGCACTGTATTATTTGCTAAAATAGGAACAGCCAGAAAGATAAAAAAATTTTCCTTAACAGCAGTAGCATGGTACTAACATCAAACTATTACAGTAAAGAAAGAACTTAATAAAGTGTAATATTAAAAATAAATATAATTACTTTGTAATTAGCTCAAAAACAAATTCTTCATCCGCCTCAATATAAACGTCTTCTTTTAAAAATCTGGTCAACAGCTCCAGATCAAAGTTCAGGTAAAAATCTGGCTCTTCTGCCAACTTTATGACGTTCTGGCCAAGAAAGCGGAAAATGTCCCCACGGAGGTCACCCAGCAGATATTTATCAGCTAGTTGCAGGACAGTCTGGTAATTGTCAATACTAAGCTGAAATACTAAATAGTCACAGCAGACTTCAACTACCCAGTCAACCTGGAAACAAATAAAAAGGTCAATGTCATAAAAACTATGGTTAATTACTTTAACAAATATATCTTGAAAATTCTCTGGTAACTTTTAGTTCTAAAGACCACTCTCACAAAACTAACTAATTTAAAACATCAAAAATACATTTCTCAAAAGATGTCCATTAATAAGCATTGTGCACAATTTATACAAATTATATTATAAAATGTGCAAATAAATGGCAGGAAATGTAAAATAATTTGCAACATTAAGTATGAAGGAACACAGACATTTAAAAAGAACAAATCAGTCATGTAAAAGTAGGTTTAACAACAGCTAAAAAATATCTGAACATGTTTCACTTTTCATTCTGACACAAAATTAGAAGAGTCAAAAATTAGGGATAATTTATTAAACTGGACAAGATAGTATATAGGTTGGATAGTCTACTGTATTATAATCAAACTTAAGAAAGTAAGTAAAGTTCCTTTAGCCCCTTGAGAGCCATTGTAGAATTAAACAGTTTCTGTAACTACAGAAGATTAAGGTGTTTTATGGTTAGCACTACATGTATCCATCCACATTTACTACCCCAACTTAAGTCAGGTACCCATTTAAAGCTGGGTGGACTTGGGGGAATTTCAATCAACTTTTACCAGGACCTGGAAAAATTTCACTGGATGTCACAGGGGATCAAACTCCAGTCGACTATCCGTCACCTAAAAATTGAAAACAGCAATTTACAAAAAAAAAAAACAAGTAGAATAAGGACCTGAAAAAATCTGGCAGCTTCAAGAACATCTTCAATTGAGTCGTGATCAATAGTAACGTGTCCATGATAAAAGTAATCCAGAAGAAGAGCAAAACCATTTGGCGAAATCTCCAACAGTTCAATGACATCACGTTCCTTTTCCAGCATATCATGGCTGAACATTGCAGAAAAATAGTCGCTAGCCTGTGATAAAACCTGAAATATTTTAACAAGATTTTGTGGGTAAAAATGAAATGACTGTATGATTAATGGTACATTATAGCAGGATTAATGCACTGAGTTGAAACTTGGTTATATCTGGTATCAAACTATCTTTAATGATAACTGTAAAACACATATTTAGACAAGTTAGTTGACTAATTTTGATATTTATCTTTGTGACATTTTTCTGCTATCAACAAAGTAATCCACAAACAGAAACTACTCTTACAATGAATGTTAAACAATAAGCAAGTATTTGAATTAGTCCTGCCTATTGAAGTCATGTAAAGAATAAAAATGTGAGATTGATAAGAATTACCTCTTTGTGAGCTTTGAAATTAGCACTGCAAACTTTGAGCTTGACATCACATTTGTAGTCATACATGATGGCATGAACCTTTGAGAGCAAACAAACATTTAAATTAGATTTCATTGAGGTTTTTCACACTCATTATTATGCAAGTTTATAGAGGAAAAAAAACGTATTCATATTAAGATATTAAATGGGTATATAAAATGTTAAAAATATATATATTGCCTCTATTAGCTACAAGCGAGCCTGTGAGAAGCTAACCACAAGTCTAGACAGGTACAGCGTAACAAAATAAATAGAATGAACATACATGAACCAAAAAAGAAGCGATAGGGTGACTATCCCAGCCATTTTAACTAAAAAACTATGCCATTATGCAAGTTGAATATTAAAGGGCTAACTATATTACTGCATATTATCATTGAACTATTTGTCTGAGTATTGCCAGTTATCATTTCATAACATATCTAGAATTCTAGAAAACATTACTTTTTTGTATCTTGGATTAATGTACTTTATCTTATGTGGTGCAATCTCAATTTTATCAAAATTTGGTAAGGCATCAAGATCTTCTTCATCTTTAGGGTTGCTAGTGGCCATGGCTGTAAATTCAGAAAATATATTCAGTAAGTGAAATTTAATCATAATTATAAATAAGTAAAATCTTATTAATAAGTATTATGGCAATAATACTAACAGCTAATCAATGCATTTAAATAAAAAAAAGAAAATATCTCACAATTTCAGAAACACAATTTCAAAGTAACAACATCAAATGTATCCCTAGAAACATTTTTGAATACCATAACTAAATGACTCTGAATAAAAAACTATAAAATAAAATAAAAACAAAGACTAGTTGAAAATGTAATTTGTTTTTAATACAAAAATGAGTAGTGCTAATAAAACAAAAAATAAATGTTACAGACTATGTACTTTAATCTACCAAGATTAAGATATATTAATGAAGTAAATGTTTTTATTTTCACTACTTGTTCTTTTAAATTCATCTGTAACTAGATTTCTTTAAAAATTCCCTTAAAGAAAATTTTTTTAATAAATTAAAGGAATGTATTTTAAGTATTACTATACGGTAATATATACATTTTGTAAAATATTCCGAGTGGTTGGTCAAGATACCATTCTTCTGTGATATGCTGCATTAATATTGAACATGGCAAACATTCTTACTTCACACATTAATACAGATCTAGTAATGCGTCTTTTGGTAACTTACTTCCGAAAGGGAGCATAAGTATCTCAAAACTCAATTCCAGGTTTCATAACTGTTTTAAATGTTTGTTTTTGAACTGTCCACATCATCACTTTTTAATTACAATTTAAAACATTTTCAGAAGAAATGAATCATTCTATTTGTCAATAGTTAGTTAAATTAAGAAGGCATTTTGTTAGTGTGTCAAATTAAAAATGGTGTACAGGAAACTTAAAAAAAAATATATTTTAACTTAAGTCAATATAGTGTGATATATCGGATTATGTGTCCATTAACATAAATAAACAAAGAAATATGAAATAAGGCCAAATATGAAATTAGTACTCTGTTTTACTAAAGTAAGTTTAAACAATTTTTTTTTTTAATTCAAGTATCACCCTACTACCACTGATAGTTGTGGCCATTCATAATTCTGAAATAAATACTTGACAAACAATTTATCATTAACAATATGCACAGAGAGTGATGCATTACTTTACAAATGCTATCTACAGAAAAGAGGATACATGCCAAAACAAGTTACAAAAAAAGTAAAATGTGATGTGCACAAAATGACTGGGTCATTGTTAAGACATGTAACTAACTTCGCGAAGTTAGTTTACATATTATGTATCATTTATCCTTTTATTATCTTCCTTTTTAAACTCAATCATGTCTATAATTAGTTTGGTAATTCTTGATCAAAGTCAATTACATTTGGAGTGTTTTTCAGATCAATAACTATTAATTAGTATATATTACTGAAATTAGACTGACAGCAACTGTATAATTTATTGACATTTTAATGATTAATAGGGTAACACATTAACCTTCCGAGGGTGTGTTTAGCATTGGCAAAGACTAAGAGTGGGTCAAAAGATTTAATATTTTACAAAGAATCAAAGTTGTCCAAATTGGCGAGTTATTTATTTCGCATTGGCTACAGATACGTCAAAGACGTACTTCGTATTTTTTTTTTACGGGATACGTCAACAGAATGAACTCTTATGATGTAAAGTTATAAATGCAGTAGATATTGCTCCACACCCTAACCCTATCCCTAACCTATCCCTAGGCCTAACCCTAATCCTATCCCTAACCCTGAAAAAAAAATCTGAAAAAAAAAATTTATGATTTATTTAAAAATGACCATCAATAGATATTGCTCCACACCCTAACCCTATCCCTAACCCCCTATCCCTGATCCTGAAAAATAAAATCTGAAAAAAAAAATTTGTCTCTCATAGGAATCAAACTCGCACATAGCTAGCCAAACTGGGTCACGGCCAAGCGCGCCACACAAACTAATGCTTTATTTTAATGTATAATTAGAAAAAATTGCTCCGCTATGCAATTTCCCGCGAAAAGAAAATAACTTTAAATCATAAGAGTTCATTCTGTTGACGTATCCCGTAAAAAAAAATACGAAGTACGTCTTTGACGTATCCGGAGCATTTCCCTATTTATTTTTAGAAAACTACGTCAGTGTCGTCAGTCAGTAACTGTTCTAAAACTGGACTCTCAGCAACAACTTTATTTTATATAGTAGTCAATACATGTCAATAAATGGTTTGACTGATGCTGGCTACATGCCCATAAGACTTAAATACTTAGTAAGCAAATATTTCAACATGCATGCATTCAATAAATAATAGTTCACAGGTCAAAGGGATAGGCCGGTAAATCGCATAGCCTCAGTTGGCTAGCCTAGTCGTAGTAAACAAGTGATTCAGTTACAATTCTTGATATTCATTAAAATTATTAGCCTATAGGTCGAAGGGTAGGCTATGCCACGCATCGATTTATTGGAATTTAAATGCACCTTAAACTGACCTGGTTAATTGGTTTAAAAATTGGATTTATCAAATACAGCGGTGTAGCCGTCTGTTCAATGTTGTGTTATTTACCTTAGGCGGCTTAGGATTGAAATAATTTCCTTACAAAAAAGAGTTCCAAAGAAAAAATGTCTATGGAAAAGGAGAACAGCTTTTTAAAAAGGTTACAAAAAAACTTACGAAAAACAACAACAAATATTTAAAAGGATTACTCTCATCAGCAATTGAATGGAGAAGAAAAAAAAAAGATTCCGAATGCCGCAATTCCAATTATCGCTTAATGCAAGGACGATAACTAAAGTAAAACAAAAGTTACAGGACTAAAGAAAAGTGACGAGAAGGGAAGCCAAGGGCCGTTTTTACGCTTTGGGAAGACCTAGGTAAGGTGAAATTTGAGGGTCTTAGGCAAAGGCTCAATTGGGGTGGGGGGTATATCAAAGCGACCATTTGCAAGTTTTGTTCCCCTAATAATCTTAAACAAGTGAGGCCTTTCAGAATCCCCCGTCCCCCAACACAAAACTATTAGCATTAGCCCTGGGCAACTGAAAAGTGCACAGACTCTGCCCTTCCTTGTGATGGGCCTGACAGTAAGCAATGCAGATGGAGTAGGTGTGCCAGAATGTAAATAGCATTTGAATGCCAGGATGGCTCAGAAAATATGCAATTTTCAATTACATTTTTAACATCAACATGTGAAATAAAATATGCTAAACTTCAAAATTGTATAGTGTTAGGGCAAAATAAATGTCCCAACGTGTAGGGGAACCTTAGAAGTTGGAGCCCTATGGAGCCCCACAGTTTGCCTATCCATAATAAAGGCTCTGCACTCCATCACCGAGCCATTTTACACCGAGCCCACAATGAGTCCACATTTCGCCCCTTTCATGCAAGAGATGCACCGTCGGTTATGGTCAGGGGAATAGGGGCGGGGTTGGGGAGAAGAGCACGCAGAGGCGTAGCTAGGGGGAGGCGGGGGTACATATATCCCCGGGCGCCGAGGTTCAGGGGCGCCAAATGGTATATTTTACATAAAATATTATATGGTTTTCGAATGGGGGGGGGGGCGCTAAAAAGGTATTAAAAAGGTAAAATGCCCCGGGCGCGAGTTGCCTTGCCCACCCCTCGCTACGTCTCTGAGAGCACTACAAAAAAAAGTCCCACAAGAGAAACAACTCATCCTTAAAGTGACTTGAAAAAAAATAATGTGTTGGCTCATGAAAGCCAAAGCTGAGATGGTTAAGGAGTGGTGGGCCAGAAAGCTAATATTCAGTTCAACACAGTTGAATGACACTTCAGCTTTCACAACAGCTTTATGGCACTTCAGCTTACAACATAGACGTAGAGTACATTTACAATATCACTTGTAAATCGCATTTTAAAACCCCAATATTAATTAAACTTTATCTATTTATCAGACTTCAATTGTTCCAAATACAAATGGGGCCATGACCAGGGCCGGCCTTACGAATTGCGGGGCCCAATTTAACGGATGCGGCCCCTCTTCTAACTTTTTTTACAATAACAACTATAACTATTACTATTTATATAAATTTAAATTGTGGGGCCCCTGCCAGGCGTGAGGCCCGATCTGGAGCAATCGGTAAAATCGGCCTAAGGCAGGCGCTGGCCATGACGCATATTTGATGCTAGCTCATTAGAGCAGTCTGGTAAACCCATCTTACAATCACTCAGAAGAAGGAAATGGTAACTTAGACTGATGCCCCTTTACTCTTTGACCCCACCCTCCGGGCAAGAGCCCATTATTTGCCCTGGTTCCAGAGGTTCCTTGTATTAAAGCGGCCATAAACATATTCAGTAACGTGGAATGAACTTATTACCACAACAAATTATAAGAAACGAAAGCATATATCGATGGGATATAGTGAGTTATTGATATCAGCAAAAGGTTATTAACAGCAGAGCTGTCGCAATGTTAGGGAAACGCGAACACTTGTCAGGTGCCCTAAACTTTTAAAAGGACCCTATCGTTGGGGTGAGGATTGTCGTAATAGTTTGTCAAGGGGCTTCAGAATTCTTGGCTTTGTCCAAACAGGTAGAATCGGGTCTGTGGTGTACCATAGGCAGATGAGAAACAGCGAATAAGACCATGTTTATTGGATTGGATCTGTTTTTTTCCCCCATAAATTTCTAGGTTTATCTTTCTCTTTTTCTACATTGCCTTTCTACCAACCGCATTTTTTTTTCTCAACACAACTTTCGCGTGAATGGATCCAAATAGCCACGAGCCGTGTGCGGACTGTTTAATCATCGGTCACGATTTTACTGTCTGGCCGGTTTATTTAGACTTGACTATATTTTTATTTGACCAATGGGCAATTTGACAGACCATAAATGAGAGTGTCACACATGGGTCAGTATTTTACATGAAGTCTATCACATGACCGCAGAATAAAGAAATCTTTTGGACAATATCTTGTTTTAAGCTAGGGTTTCTATACGTTTTATGTTTCAAGCTAAATTGCATTGAAAAAAACAACATTTGGTCTTCCGTTTCATAAACGTTCATAACAGCAGACGATTCAGTTCTATAAAGGAAAAAAATGTACGAAAAAGTTCTTATTTATTTGTTTTATTATTATGGTCGCCAATTTTGTTTTGTTTCCCTACCTGCTCGACTGGTTCCCGAGGTATCGTCTGCTTGCGGGGAGTCGCATTAGATTCGGTAAGGTACTCATGTCTCACACCTTTTTGTTTCTGAACCGCTGATGGCGGGCAACAGTAGCAGACGAGACTATGGGACACCATGCTGCTACCTTTAAGGAATATCGTCACAGATGCCTGCTGCTCTTTACGTCTGCTTGGCCAGAACAGAATTATCCCCCCCCCTTCTCCAACTCCTCTCACCACCCCCTCTACTGTCTCACCAACCATGCTTTCACTCTTTGCAAAATATAAATGTGGTCTTCCCCCCCCCCCCCATCCGTCCATTCTATCTTTACAAACTTCTCGATGCTATGTTCAAAATGGTACATACAGATTTCCAGCACTGGCTTAACGATGAGACACTGGGGTGCAGGGGTTGGGAAGGAGGTTCCTTCATTCAACGACCTCGAGTCACCGTGTCTTTTCAAGTATCTGGCGCATCACAAATATTTTTTATTTTATTTCGATATCATTAAAACTATATTCTTTTCATGCATCGTACGACATTATTTTATACGGTCCAAAAAAAAAGAAAAGAAAATCCTTATTCCCTCCTTCCCCTCCTCCCATGAAAAGAATGTATAGAGTAGGCTTGATTGCATAGAGTAGGCTTGATTGTATAGAGTAGGCTTGATTGTATAGAGTAGGCTTGATTTATAGGGTAGGCTTGATTGTATAGTGTAGGCTTGATTGTATAGGGTAAGCTTGATTGTAAAGGGTAGGATTGATAGTATAGAGTAGGCTTGATTGTATAGAGTAGGCTTGATTGTAAAGGATAGGATTGATTGTATAGAGTAGGCTTGATTGTATAAAGTAGGATTGATTGTATAGAGTAGGCTTGATTGCATAGAATAGGCTTGATTGTAAAGAGTAGACTTGATTTATAGGGTAGGCTTGATTGTATAGTGTAGGCTTGATTGTATAGGGTAGGCTTGATTGTATATAGGCTTGATTGTATAGAGTAGGCTTGATTGTATATAGGCTTGATTGCATAGAGTAGGCTTGATTGTATATAGGCTTGATTGCATAGAGTAGGCTTGATTGTATAGAGTAGGCTTGATTGTATAGAGTAGGCTTGATTGTATAGGGTAGGCTTGATTGTATAGAGTAGGCTTGATTGTATAGAGTAGACTTGATTGTATAAAGTAGACTTGATTGTATAGAGTAGGCTTGATTGTATAGGGTAGGCTTGATTGAATAGAGTAGGCTTGATTGTATAGAGTATGTTTGATTGTATATAGGCTTGATTGTATAGAGTAGGCTTGATTGTATATAGGCTTGATTGCATAGAGCAGGCTTGATTGTATATAGGCTTGATTGCATAGAGTAGGCTTGATTGTATATAGGCTTGATTGCATAGAGTAGGCTTGATTGTATAGAGTAGGCTTGATTGCATAGAGTAGGCTTGATTGTAAAGGGTAGGCTTGATTGTATATAGGCTTAGTTGTTTAAAGACATCCCCTAACTTCCCGCTCCACCACTGTCCCCTCCACCATTGCTCCACTTCAACTAATTCAACTCAACGACAGCACTAAGTTTCCCTAATGTAGGATCTACAATTGACAAGAGTCATCCCCACACCAAGGCATGTTTGTTATCTAAAAAGAAACATGTAATCTGTGATATTTTTCCAAATTATTTTTTCTTTTTATAAAAGAACTTGAGTATTCATCAAAATAAACCCGATTATTGACGGTATTTTTGTTTATGGTCACTAAATGTAATTTTTTCGAGCCAACAACAACAATAATTAAATTTGCAGTAACATAATGTCTTGAGCAATACGGGGATATGTTATGGCACGAGCCCCGCGGCTGGGCACCGGGCTAGAATGATTTAACAGTTGTGGGCTCAGGTCAGGGGTCAGATATTTGGAAGCGTTTTTGCCTGAGGCCCCATAAGCAGTGGCACAACCGGGGAGGGGCGGGCCAAATCATCAATACATAAATTATGTTATAAAGTTACTAAACAGACTGTCAAACTGTCTTTTTTATATATGTGAGCCGCCCCCCCCCCCCCAGCATTTTTTGCTGGTTGCGCCACTGCCCATAAGTTACACATGCTTAAGTCCGCAAATATTGCTTGTCAAAGGACCAGAATTGTATAACGGGTTGTGTGACCACACCGGGTGCCAAAATAGTGGCCTATACTTGCCTAATAATCTCTCTCTCTCTCTCTCTCTCTTACACACAAACACACACACACGCATACACATACACACTGGAATTCTCTATCAAAATAATGATATTGCAATGATATTGCAATTGCGTTGCTTCTCTCACTCCATACTGCTACACTTGAACAAATTAATTTTTTTTTTAAGTTCATCCATGTCACAAGACAGACTGTCTGAATTGGCGTTGCTCTCAATGTAACATGAAACGCTTTTCGTATTGATTATCAATCTATTAGAAACACTTTTTTAAGTGTCAAACCAATTATTGTAATTTTGTAAATTCCTGATACGTTTGATATTTGTTGTTGCTATAAAATGATTACATAGAATCCTTTTGTAAAGTTTCAAATCTTGTGGATTAAGTTCTGTTCTAGTATTGCTTTTTTATTCTTCTATTTTTTGTGTGAACAACTTACACATGAATAAAGTGTTTTTATCAGGCCCGTAGCCAGAGGGGGGCTAGGGGGGCTGAGCCCCCCCGTGCATGACCTGAGCCCCCCCCGTGCATGATTTGAGTTTTTTGACACAATTTTAATAATAACGGCTGTAAAACATCAATTATTTTGTTTAATAAATCAATAATAATAAAAACTTAAAAGTCTATATTTTGGCAATCATTCAGGCTATTTATATATACTTACATATATAGCTTATCTAATTTTTGGGCATAAAAAAATTGAATCTTATTGAAGTTCACTTATGGGTATTTTGGGCAGCATTGACATTTGATGCTTCAACAGCCGTGTGTGAGAGCAGTTTCTCAACCCTCACACGAATGCTCACCCCATATCGCAGATAAATGTTACAAAAGCGTCTAAGCAATCTTTTCCTGCTTGCATTTGAAAAAGATTTAACAGACAATCTGAATGCTGAAGCATTTTTAGGTAAATTCAGTGCTAAACCCAGGCCCGTAGCCAGGTCAAAGTAAGCAGGGAGGCACCAATACCCAGCAAGGGGGCACCTTTACTTTTTCTTTATATTTTCCTCTTTTTCTTCTTTTTTAAGTGTGGGGGGGGCACTCCACACCTAGCGGGGGGGGGGCACGGCTCCTCAGTGCTCCCCTTAGCTACGGGGCTGGCTTAACCACGAAGTTTGTAAATTTGAAACGTATAATAATATAAGTTCGCAACAAGTGCCGACGAGTGGGGGGGGGGGCAGGGGTGGGCAATGCCCATTGGCCCGGCGAGTTTTAGGGACCCGGACTGAGCTGGCCAATCAACTTTTTAAAATATTAATATCAGCCCAGGGCAGGGATCCGAAATTTCTGTCGATGGGCCTGTTCGCAACCTTGTAATAGTTTTATATATTGATATCTTCTGAGGACAACTAGCAACTTAAGTTAATAAAATAACATTGGCTTCTGACTTCATTTTTATACATATGTATAATAAAATAATAAAGTACAAACTCCGTGATTTCTGAGTGATGTTATTTAATTTGCAAATTTACTTTTTAGCAGAATTAATTTTATTTTAAATTGAATAATTGCGACTGTTTTTGTTGATAGATCTGTTCTTTGTTTTCAATATTTTATAAGAAATATCACACAAATAGCTAATCTTTATTCATGCATCTTTGTCGTTCTTCCCGGGTTGTACGTTAAACAAACAGTATAATAATATAAATCAGGTATCTATTATGTAACAATTGTGTAGCAGAACTATTGGTCAATATATTTATAACAGGAATCAGAAATTGCTCAGCCTCAATAAATTTTTATCATTAAAACTCTTTACTATTTAAATTATTTTTAACAAAACTGCGACATGCCATGCATTATTAAAACGTAGTTAAAATTATATATTTCTAATTAATAGCTAAACAATCGGTACTAAAATGCACCATTCCAGATATGGAACTGCAAAAAATTTCTTGGGGAGGGGACTCACTGAGATCCCCTCCCCAAACCCCTCCTCTCCGTTCGCAAGCTTTCGGCGCTTCTCGCCTCCATTTCCCCCCCCCCCCCGAACATTTATTCTACCCCAACGGGGCGGATTTAGGGGGAGGGGCCCATGCCCCTCCCCCCCCTGTTACCGCAAGTTTAGGTAATGCATCATTAAATTATCGAAATATTTTTTGTTCTAAGACCAAATTTTATCAATGAAAACAGTTTTGCCCCCCCCACCCCCCGGGGTCAATGTTTTGCCCCCCCCCCCCCCGTCAAAGTTGTCTAGATCCGCCCCGATCATTTCTTCGGCCCCCCCCCGAAAAAAAATTTCTTCGCCCCCCCGAAAATGTCTCCGGCCCCCCAATCCAATATTCCTGGCAACGGGCCTGGTTTTTATATGTATGTTGCATTTGAAATTAAGAGTACGAGTGGGAATCAAAATTTTATGATTATTTTATAATTATTGTCATATTTCTTATAACAGTAAATTATATTTGGCCTTAAATTTGTATGCTTAAAACTAATCTCTGGTCAACACAGGAAATAACTTTTAGCAGAATATAAATCAAAGCGGTACCCCGGTAAAATTAAACTCATTCCATCAGGTGTATATTATATTTTTGAAGGAAATGTTTTATTTTCTCTAGTAGTTAATTTCGTGGATTAAAGTGTAATTAATTCTAATTCTCATCTTGTCAATCTAACTTGTTATGTGATGGAGTAAATTGTGTACTCATATTTCTTAAACAATGAACAAGGGTGAGTAAACACGAATATTTGATTTTGATAAAATATTTGGATATGGAGGTGTAACGTCTCACACACATCATAATAAGTTATTATTAATAATCAGTATAAACACTCAAGCAAAAACAAAAAAAAAAGGTAAATAAAATGATCAACTCAACTCCGAAGAGGCATAATATTGTTTATAACAACAATTTTATTACAACATAAGATAATATACTATTCTACAAAAAAGTCGAAAGGAACCTACAGGTCATACAAGCATACCCAATCTTCAGAGAAGCTGCTGGTAGCAGGCACGCGGAGAGGGGGTGTGAGGGGGGGTCATTGCCAGGGGGCCCGCATCTGTAAGGGGCCCGACCATGTCAATTTTTTTCAGGACTCATTGTTTATTAAGGGGTCCGCAATGATGTCCTGCCCTGGGGCCCTTGTTGGCTCTCGGCGCCCCTGGCTGGGAGTAGGGGTGGGTGCTGCTTGGTGTAGGATACTTTCTGACGGGGCCCCTGTGTGACTTGTTATAAGCTATATGTCTTGTTTGTTTTCTTAACCACTTAATGATGACCTATTGTTTATCGTGAGCCCTGTTGCATCGAAAAGGCTAAGGGGCCTCCATGCTAGAGAGTAATAAAGGTGCATACGTATTAGTTATTACATTTTTAGAGACTCTCCTACACCCTGGGCACAAAGCCTATTATGTCTATTAGATACGCCGGCCATGCTTGTTCTGTTTTAATGTTGATGTATGTTTGCGTTTACTTGTGGGCATGTGTTTTTGTATGTTTGTGTGTGTATGTCTAGGCCCTATATGACCCCACCCCCAGGTGCCACCCACTAAGGTCTACAGGTATGACTGTAACAAAAAGCAACAACAATTAGATTTTGATATAATTGTTTACAAGTCACTCTTTGTGTATGTAATCCATAAATAAAACCATCTGTTCAAATCTCTTTCCCTGAATGACACAGACTCCCCCCCCCGGCCCCTCTTGTCCACCCAATTAAAATTATTTTTATCTTTAGTAATCAAATATCCAAGTAGGCCTACAGACAAGCCCATTTCTGTCCCTCTACTTCAGACAGTGACTCGGAGTCATCTATTGGTTGTAATTCATGGAATACATTATTTTATCAATGTTCAGGAACTTTTCTTTCAATAGAAAAAAGTTAATTTTTTATCAATTTCTACAATGGTGTTGCCATGCCAATATTCAAAAAGATTACAGGGATAATAATTTCATTAAAAAAAATACATAAATACACTATATCTCACTATTACGAAATTAATAATAATATTATTATTATTATTCTTTTTTTCTTTTTTTTTGCTTTAATTTAAATATAATAAAGATCTTATCAAGAGACGAGCAGACGTGAAGGTAACCACTTTTACTAAACTGTGTTTCGGGTTAATTAAAATGTACACGAATGAACGAAATATTAAAAATGTTCAAAGCCAAATAAAAAAAAAAAGTCTTGGCTACCTGAGCCAAGAGCCCCATACTTAACAAATTTATTGTCAGTTTCAAACTGGGTAAGTTATAAAAAAATATCCCTTCACGCTTTGCTTGTTTTCAACACGACATCTGTCTCACCCCCCATCAACAACGAAGGTCAAAGCAAGGGAAAGTTAACTCTCATTTTCTCAAACTTAGATGATAGATACACTGTAATTACAAAAAAAAAAAAATAGCATTGCATAAACCTAGCTTAATGCAAATGCTGCTCATTTTTTTTTTTCAATTTCTTTATTCCTTTATCCAGTCTTCCTCACTGATTTAATTATTGTCTTTTAAAAATCAGTTTAGCTATAAAAGAGGTCTGCGCATCTCAGAAATCTTACCAATAGGGAAAAGGCCCAATTGAAGTGTTATGTGGGCAGCTTCTTTCAACTTTTGAGTCCAACCTGTGCGCCCCCTGCTGGGGTGCCACGAGCCGCTTCGGTGATCCGCCATTAGTTACACGGTCACACAACATTTGGTTTTAACCTGGTCTAAGCCACTTTTAAACCAAGTACCGCTTTTCTTCTTCAATTTAAAAAAAAAAAATCAACTTTCCCTTTTTTGTGAAACTTTCTATTCTTTTATTTCTTTTTATATTCACTACAAATCCTGTACGATGCTTTCCTCTTTATCATTCGGACATATTTGGCTTGATTATTCTCTTTTCACTGCGCCATTTTCAGCCAAGAATGTAAATGGAGTGATCCACTCTTGGCTTCCATTGCAATAGTGCTGTGTTTTGTATGCAAAAGATCTTAATGACTTAAATTAATGGTTAAAGAAGTTTTTAAAGACACACTTGAAGTAATTCATGTCAATTATGTATGAAAGTTGTACAAATTAATTAGTTGGTGAAAAACACCAGACAATTTATTAATTTAAAATGATTTTGATGCAATTTGACATCAAATAAAAAAAAGATAAAAAAAGGACAATTAAGAGGGAAAAAAACCTAATAAATTGTTTCATTGTGAGGTTTTCTCATTTGGATTTCATTAGCTTCAATAAGGAGAATCTATCTATCTATCTATCTATCTATCTATCTATCTATCTATCTATCTATCTATCTATCTATCTATCTATCTATCTATCTATCTATCTATCTATCTATCTATCTATCTATCTATCTATCTATCTATCTATCTATCTATCTATCTATCTATCTATCTATCTATCCATCCATCCATCCATCCATCCATCCATCCATCCATCCATCTATCTATCTATATATATCTATCTATCTATCTATCTATCTGTCTGTCTGTCTGTCTATCTAATTATCTCATTCTTTCTGTCTCAATCTTTTTATCTATATGATTATATATGTATATGCCTATCAATCATTATATCACAATCTTTCTATCAATTTAACTATAAGTCAATCATTCAATCGAAATCTATCGATCTATCTATCAACTACTTTCCAGTAAACAGCAAGTGAATTAATTGTAAACACTCACTATTATGCCATACGAATAAATTGTCTTGAAGAATTTTTTTTACCTTAAGTCAAAGAATTATATAAAAATATTCAACAAAGGATAGCCGTAATAATTGTTGTACATGTCACATGAGTTACACACAGTGCTTTTTTTCAGTGGGAACTCATGGGAGCTGAGTTCCCATAGCTTTTTTGGCCAGATTTGTAATAAAAAAATAATTTTTTCAAGCAGAAATGTTTTTCAGATCAAGCAGGTTATACGGTAGGCTATAACGCAAGAATACATATTAAACAATTATACGAAATAAAATTTTAAACTGAATATTATAAAAATTATATAAATTTGAGAAAAAAATTAAATTTTTGAAATATTGTATATTATAGAAAATAAAAAATGTTTCGTTTAAAAATTTTATAGAAAAAAAGTTTTTCAGCGGAAAAATATTGTTGATCAAATAAGTTAAACGGCAGGCTAGAAGCGCGCATGAATACATATTTGATATTATAATGAGATATATTCGAACCCATAGATATTCGAACCTATTTCTATTTCCGGAGTGGCTAATTTTAGTACAAACTTTGGTAAATAATTTTTCTATGTCATTTTAAAGTCTGAAAATTTATAATAATTAAACAAGCAAAAAAGCGTTGAAATGAAAAGAATCTCACACTTTTTCCCATCTGCTGCTCCGGTAAACAAACAATTAAAACAAGAAGTTGCGAAAGATAATGTCGATATTATACAAACGATTCAAACGACAGTGTCAGAACAAACGTGTGTAGGCGATCATGGCGATGTAAACATAGACTCTGACAGTGACTTGCCAAGTTGTTGGACATTGGAGCAAAAAATAGACTTCTGCGGAAGATATGAGTGGCTGTGCGTTAGAAGAAAAAAAGCTCGGCTGTACAGTCTGCCGAAAGATTGGAACACTTGGCATAGAAGCAAAAATGGGTATGAAAATATCGAAAGAATGGACTGATGGCACAGTATCTTGTTACGGAGATGAAAAAAAGAAACAGCAGAATTCACTCCGTAAGAAAATTTTGCTTCACAAGGAATCTGCTGGACATCAAGCTGCTGTAAAGATAGTATCAGGAGCAGAAAAGGAGAAGCTTGAAAGCGTAGTTTTAAAGTCATTGACACGTGAGAAAACAGTGACGGCTAAAATTTTTCGCACTGCATACAAAGTTGCGAAAGGAAATCAGTCATTTAATAACTTTGAAATGGAAATTGATTTGCAGGAACTAAACGGAATTGACATGGGTCGCATTCTACATTCGACAAATGCATGCATTAATATTGTGAACCATATAAGCACTGAAATGAGACAGAAGTTGGTCAAAGAAGTGGTTGATTCAAAAAGTAAAATATCAGTGATGATCGATGAGTCTACCACACTGAGTCAAAAATCAACTCTTATAGTATACTTGCGAAGTTGTATAGAGGGTACTGGAATGAAAGAACCAATAAATTTATTTCTGGACTTAGTCGAACTTCAAAGTGTCAGTGCCAACGGAATCTTTACTGCATTACTAGACTGTCTTAAATATTACGGAATGGGTGAAGAATACTTAAAGAACTATTTAGTTTCTGTTACATGTGATGGTGCATCTGTCATGTTGGGATGCAGAAGTGGAGTAAAGAAGCTACTTACTGATAAATTTCCATCGGTGATAATCTGGCACTGTGCTAATCACAGACTTGAACTTTCAGTAGCAGATACCGTAAAGGACGTTTCAGGAATCAATAGATTTAAATCTTTTCTTGATAAGCTATACGTAATATACCATGCTTCTCCAAAAAATAGCAGAGAACTGCATTCATGTGCTGAATTACTTGAAGTAGAGTTATTGAAAATTTGACGTGTTTTAAGTACGCGGTGGGTTTCGTCAAGTTTCCGTGCAGTGTTTGAGGTGTGGAATAATTATGCAGCTCTGGTGAATCATTTTGAAGAAGCAATGACTGATCCCACAAGAAGCAACAGTGAGAAATGTACATATGAAGGTTTGAAGAAGAAAATAGCATCAACTGAATTTGTGATGGATCTTGGCCTGATGTGTGATGCTCTTCAAGAGTTATCTGAAATGAGCTTGGACCTACAGCAGCGAAACACGAATCTTTACACCGCGAATAAGAAAATTAAAAGACTAGTACAGGTGTTCGAGGAACGAAGGCAAAGTCCGGGCCCATACTACAGGAATGCAACAGCAGCTGCTGAACATCTAATGTTTAATGGAATTGTACTGCACAACAGAAACAGCAGAAACGACCCTCCTATTGATGCAAATGCCTTTACGAGAAACTTAGCGAATCAATTGCGAAAAGATTACTTTCTAATGAGGATGTTGAACTAGCTCAATGGACTAGCATACTAGATCAGAGCCATTGGATAGATAACATGAACAAGCAGTTGACATTTGGTGAAACGGAAATTGAGAAATTGTGCAGCAGGCTACAACTTAACGAAAGAGAAATCATTTTTGGATTCCGTGATTATCTTACGGAAAGAACATATTCTGAAAGAATTCTTCCTCTGATACATGCTCTTAATACAATTTCCATTTCTTCGAGCGAGTGTGAAAGGGGATTCTCACAAATGAATTTGATAATCACCCCAACGAGTGCTTCGCTTATGACAAAAACAGTCTCGGCACTTTTATTCATCAGATTGGTCGGCCCCCCACTAACATATTTTGATCCTACAAGTACGTAGACTCTTGGCTGCTTCGAGGCAGACATTCAGCTCTAGACTCACAAAGCAAGAAAAGAAACCGAGATGATTTGTCAGATGAAAACATGAGAAAACTCTGGAAGTTGTTTTAAAGCCTAATACGGTACCAGTATCATAATACAGTAGAATACATTTTTCCACATAAACTATATAGTCAGGTCGGTTTTTATTATAAATAAACTCTTTGAGTCTCTAATTTTCTTATAAAAACGTTTATTTCTTTAAATATCCATTACAATAAAATTTGTGTTCAGTGGAAAATTCAATTATAGACTATTATAGTATTTTCTGACATAAGTTAAAAAACAGATGTGAAATGAGTTCCCAAACATTTTTTGCTTGAAAAAAAGCACTGGTTACACATAGAACCATCGCCGTACTTCTAAAATTGTCACATGTATTACAAATAGAACCATCGCCGTACTTCTAAAATTGTCACATGTATTACAAATAGAACCATCGCCGTACTTCTAAAATTTTCACATGTGTTACAAATAGAACCATCGCCGTACTTCTAAAATTTTCACGTGTATTACAAATAGAACCATCGCCGTACTTCTAAAATTTTCACATGTATTACAAATAGAAACATCGCCGTACTTGTAAACATAAAAATTACACATACAAATGTGATTTTCACTATTGTTCTAATTCAAAATAATGTAAACCTATGACATTCACAAATATGATTTTTTTCCAAGATAATTTCGACATTGTGGTAAATGTATTTACTTTGCCACAAAACTTAAAAGGATCTGTCCACTGTCCAGCTAGCTGGCCAATACACAATAATTAATTTAGGACAAATAAAAGGGTGTGAAGGTGGAACTCTAAGTGCACGGTGCATTAGGTAAAAGTCTAATTGCACGATGCATTAGGTGGAACTCTGCACGGTGCATTAGGTGGAACTCTAAATGCACGATGCATTAGGTGGACCTCTAAGTGCACGGTGCATTAGGTGGAACTCTAATTGCACGGTGCATTAGGTGGAACTCTAATTGCACGGTGCATTAGGTGGAACTCTAATTGCACGATGCATTAGGTGAACTCTAAGTGCACGGTGCATTAGGTGAACTCTAATTGCACGGGCCATTAGGTGGAACTCTAATTGCACGGTGCATTAGGTGGAACTCTAATTGCACGGTGCATTAGGTGGAACTCAAATTGCACGATGCATTAGGTGGGACTCTAAGTGCACGGTGCATTACGTAAAACTCTGCACGGTGCATTAGGTGGAACTCTAATTGCACGGTGCATTAGGTGGAACTCTAATTGCTCGGTGCATTAGATGGAACTCTAAGTGCACGGTGCATTACGTGGAACTCTAAGTGCACGGTGTAGGCTCTCATTCAGTCTGACCCATATAAACAAGTAAACTCTCTGTTTAGGTGACATGTTTAATGCCTGTATCCTATAACTCTCTGTTTAGGTGACATGTTTAATGCCTGTATCCTATAACCCACTAATGGGACGGTTTTCTTCTGTTGCCCTTCTTTCATCCCCACCTTATTCGAGAGTGCAATGACCATGGACGCACCACGGGGAGACATAGATGGAGCTTCCACTGTGACAAGAAAAAAATCCCTTGGTTCTTCTCACTGGAGATCGGGACCCTCTATTGAAACTCTATTGAAACTCTATTGAGTCTATTCGACAGTCGCGCTAGAAACACTACTGGACCATCCGTCAGCCGACAGTCGCGCTAGGTACACTACTGGACCATCCGTCCTTAGCCGACAGTCGCGCTAGGTACACTACTGGACCATCCGTCCATAGCCGACAGTCGCGCTATGTACACTACTGGACCATCCGTCAGCCGACAGTCGCGCTATGTACACTACTGGACCATCCGTCCTTAGCCGACAGTCGCGCTAGGTACACTACTGGACCATCCGTCCTTAGCCGACAGTCGCGCTAGGTACACTACTGGACCATCCGTCCTTAGCCGACAGTCGCGCTAGGTACACTACTGGACCATCCGTCAGCCGACAGTCGCGCTAGGTACACTACTGGACCATCCGTCAGCCGACAGTCGCACTAGGTACACTACTGGACCATCCGTCAGCCAACAATCGCGCTAGGTACACTACTGGACCATCCGTCAGCCGACAGTCGCGCTAGGTACACTACTGGACCATCCGTCCTTAGCCGACAGTCGCGCTAGGTACACTACTGGACCATCCGTCCTTAGCCGACAGTCGCGCTATGTACACTACTGGACCATCCGTCCTTAGCCGACAGTCGCGCTATGTACACTACTGGACCATCCGTCCTTAGCCGACAGTCGCGCTATGTACACTACTGGACCATCCGTCCTTAGCCGACAGTCGCGCTATGTACACTACTGGCCCATCCGTCAGCCGACAGTCGCGCTATGTACACTACTGGACCATCCGTCCTTAGCCGACAGTCGCGCTATGTACACTACTGGCCCATCCGTCAGCCGACAGTCGCGCTATGTACACTACTGGACCATCCGTCAGCCGACAGTCGCGCTATGTACACTACTGGACCATCCGTCAGCCGACAGTCGCGCTATGTACACTACTGGACCATCCGTCCTTAGCCGACAGTCGCGCTAGGTATACTACTGGACCATCCGTCAGCCGACAGTCGCGCTAGGTACACTACTGGACCATCCGTCAGCCGACAGTTGCGCTA
Organism: Bulinus truncatus; assembly: GCA_021962125.1. Taxonomy (NCBI): domain Eukaryota; kingdom Metazoa; phylum Mollusca; class Gastropoda; family Planorbidae; genus Bulinus; species Bulinus truncatus. The sequence continues at coordinate 3,456,835 of JAGDYQ010000047.1, read as the reverse complement.
GGTACACTACTGGACCATCCGTCAGCCGACAGTCGCACTAGGTACACTACTGGACCATCCGTCCTTAGCCGACAGTCGCGCTATGTACACTACTGGACCATCCGTCCTTAGCCGACAGTCGCGCTATGTACACTACTGGACCATCCGTCCTTAGCCGACACTCGCGCTATGTACACTACTGGCCCATCCGTCAGCCGACAGTCGCGCTAGGTACACTACTGGACCATCCGTCCTTAGCCGACAGTCGCGCTATGTACACTACTGGACCATCCGTCAGCCGACAGTCGCGATATGTACACTACTGGACCATCCGTCCTTAGCCGACAGTCGCGCTAGGTACACTACTGGACCATCCGTCAGCCGACAGTCGCGCTAGGTACACTACTGGACCATCCGTCAGCCGACAGTCGCACTAGGTACACTACTGGACCATCCGTCCTTAGCCGACAGTCGCGCTAGGTAAACTACTGGACCATCCGTCAGCCGACAGTCGCGCTAGGTACACTACTGGACCATCCGTCAGCCGACAATCGCGCTAGGTACACTACTGGACCATCCGTCAGCCGACAGTCGCGCTATGTACACTACTGGACCATCCGTCCTTAGCCGACAGTCGCGCTATGTACACTACTGGACCATCCGTCCTTAGCCGACAGTCGCGCTATGTACACTACTGGACCATCCGTCCTTAGCCGACTGTCGCGCTAGGTACACTACTGGACCATCCGTCAGCCGACAGTCGCGCTAGGTACACTACTGGACCATCCGTCCTTAGCCGACAGTCGCGCTATGGTACACTACTGGACCATCCGTCGCCAGCCGACAGTCGCGCTAGGTACACTACTGGACCATCCGTCCTTAGCCGACAGTCGCGCTATGTACACTACTGGACCATCCGTCCTTAGCCGACTGTCGCGCTAGGTACACTACTGGACCATCCGTCCTTAGCCGACAGTCGCGCTAGGTACACTACTGGACCATCCGTCCTTAGCCGACAGTCGCGCTAGGTACACTACTGGACCATCCGTCCTTAGCCGACAGTCGCGCTATGTACACTACTGGACCATCCGTCCTTAGCCGACAGTCGCGCTAGGTACACTACTGGACCATCCGTCCTTAGCCGACAGTCGCGCTAGGTACACTACTGGACCATCCGTCAGTCGACAGTCGCGCTAGGTACACTACTGGACCATCCGTCCTTAGCCGACAGTCGCGCTAGGTACACTACTGGACCATCCGTCAGCCGACAGTCGCGCTAGGTACACTACTGGACCATCCGTCCTTAGCCGACAGTCACGCTATGTACACTACTGGACCATCCGTCCTTAGCCGACAGTCGCGCTAGGTACACTACTGGACCATCCGTCCTTAGCCGACAGTCGCGCTAGGTACACTACTGGACCATCCGTCAGCCGACAGTCGCGCTAGGTACACTACTGGACCATCCGTCCTTAGCCGACAGTCGCGCTAGGTACACTACTGGACCATCCGTCCTTAGCCGACAGTCGCGCTAGGTACACTACTGGACCCTCCGTCATTAGCCGACAGTCGCGCTAGGTACACTACTGGACCATCCGTCCTAAGCCGACAGTCGCGCTAGGTACACTACTGGACCATCCGTCCTTAGCCGACAGTCGCGCTAGGTACACTACTGGACCATCCGTCCTTAGCCGACAGTCGCGCTAGGTACACTACTGGACCATCCGTCCTTAGCCGACATTCGCGCTAGGTACACTACTGGACCATCCGTCCTTAGCCGACAGTCGCGCTAGGTACACTACTGGACCATCCGTCAGCCGACAGTTGCACTAGTTACACTACTGGACCATCCGTCCTTAGCCGACAGTCGCGCTAGGTACACTACTGGACCATCCGTCAGCCGACAGTTGCACTAGTTACACTACTGGACCATCCGTCCTTAGCCGACAGTCGCGCTAGGTACACTACTGGACCATCCGTCAGCCGACAGTCGCGCTATGTACACTACTGGACCATCCGTCCTTAGCCGACAGTCGCGCTAGGTACACTACTGGAGCATCCGTCAGCCGACGCGGCTCAGATGAATTTTTGTGCCTCCCCTAATGGGACAATTTCCTTCTATCATTTATAATATAACACAATACATCAAAGTATTTATTTTGGAAATTTGAAGTATATACATTATACAGTTAAAAAAATATGCAATTGTATATGCAGAACATAGGTTTTTTTTTGTATTTCTTATGTAAATGTGACCCCCTTTTATAGACATGAAACAAATTATAACTTCTGTTCTAAATGACATAGAATGCTAAGTTTGGTATCATTAGAAAGCTTACAAACAGCTCTATCTAAACATATTAAAATTAAACCTTTATAATACTGTTTTGAATGTTCTCATTGAAGTACCTATTTACATTTCTTCTTCAGTCTTGATACATTTACTATGGTGGGGCTCTTTAAAGTAGTTTTTACTACATGAACGAATTTGATTGAGGCTTTCATTGGCTTTCATTGGCTCCCATGCATGGCCAACCCTTTTACTAAGGTGCCGTCTTGACTTTCAATTACATCGATTTTGATACTTTATATGGGTCGAACTGACTAGTAATCGAACACATCTCAACATGTTTAGGAAATAATTCAAGTCGGTGGATTTCATCCAGGTCAGAGTCAGGGAAACTTACTAAACCGCAGGCCACACTGGGTTCTTAATTTTAAATTAAAGGCCGGGCTAAGAACACAAACATGATATGTCAGATGAGCTAATATAAATTAAATGTAAATGTCATGGGTGTGGACAAAACAGCCGGATGGGCCGCAGTCTGGACTAGATAGTGTACTGGCAGAACAACTACTTATTTTAAGGTTCAAGGAAACCAGTTCTCCCTCAGGTTAATTATCTACAGTCACAAATCTTACAAATGTTCTGAAACCATTGAGTGAGGTACTTCTTAATTTGCCTATTTAAAAAAAACAAAACATTTCACGTTGAACAAGAATATTATCACTGCTATTTTGAAATGACCCTCCAACCAAATCGCGGGTGGGAATGGGTATAAATTATTTGCACACGACTTGATGGTTGCTGTCTGACCCCGGGACCCTAATTTCCGCTTATCTAACTTGGACTTCCAGACAAGCAGACTATCCTAATAGCACAGTAATAGCCGCCCAGAACTCTGGGTTCTTAGCAGCATTTCCTAAGCACCGAGTGCGAAAAAAAAAAGCTAGAGCAGAGCATGTGCGCTCGACGCTTCAGGTTTGTTCCATTGCTATTCTCAGACGAACGCGTCAAAACAATTTCCGGTCTGAAATGGCTACTTCCTGGAGGGGCAGCGTCGTTGAAACAGACGGTTCGCGGCAGCTGCCATCAAAGATTTTTCTCTGGAAGCAGACATTCTGATCAGCTGTATGGGTAGGAAAGAAGGGGGGTGATGTAGAGACCATGGCAGAAGTCACGGAGATATTTACACGCGCGTCCGAGTGTGTGTGTAAAATGGGCGTGCCAGACTGTGTGTATGTGTGACTGCGAGTCGGTGAAGTGATTTTTCTGCGACAGTTCCACGCTTGGTGTCGCTCGCGTCCACTGCTTTAGTTCTTTTTTTTTTAAAAGCGCATGCTTGATAGAAAGGGGTTTGGGGGTTGGGGGAGGTCAGGTGTTTGTGTGTGAGGGGTTGGGTGGTGTGTGGGTGATGAAGCTCAATAAAACACACAGATGAAAGAACGTGGATTGGGGAGTCCATTAGCTTAACGTTTGCTCATGATCCCCGCTCTCATTGTGGGCAGGGCTTTACTCCGTGCTGCGCGAGAAATCACGTACGTTGGTCACGTGGCGTGATAAAACAAGAATGGGCGGAGCTGAGGTGGCGCCGCTTGTAGTCAGTGGCGGAATCGATGCCTATTATTTGTGTGTGTGTGTGGGGGGGGCAGGAGAGGAATACTATAAGTACAAGAAATTATGAAATAACTGATCCAATCTGATTGTACAAATTTTCTAAATTAGATCACTTCACAATCACCCTGTTAGAGAATAACATATTCTGCAACTGGCTTTTTATTTTGTTTCGTTTATAAATCAGCAAACAGCATGTGACATTTTGAAGAAATCACCTGTAATAAAATTAAAATGCGGTCAAAACAGCCACAAAGTCAAGTAAGTTACATAGTCTCACAGTCATGATAGCTACACTGTCTAATTAGCAACATAGTCTTCTAGTTAGCCACACAGTCACACAATCATTTAGCCACACAGTCACACAATCATTTAGCCACACAGTCACACAATCATTTAGCCACACAGTTACACAATTATGTTATCCACACAGTCATACAATCATGTTAGCCACACAGTCGCACAATCATGTTAGCCACACAGTCACACAATCATGTTATCCAAGCATTCACATACTCATTTAGCCACACAGTCACAAACATTTAGCCACTCAGTCACACAATCATGTTAGACACACAGTCGCACAATCATGTTAGTCACTCAGTAATTTCAGTTTCACAGTCTAATTAGTAGCATAGTCTAGTTAGACACATTGACAAATTAGTCACATAGTCTATCACAGGCATGTTAGGCAGCCATCAGCTTTGTATATACTTGAAGTTCAACATGACCTCGATAAGTAAAACACCTAAATTTATTTGGTTGGCGTGTTGGAATCCATAACTTCGAATTTTGCAATACCTTCCGTTATAAGTACTACGAGGATGTACACTGAATGTTTACTGTTTAATACTGAAGATATAAAGTATTACTGACTATATAATGTAGGTATATGAGTATATACTGTAGGTATATTATGACTATATATTGTAGGCATTTGATGAATATATACTACAGGTATATGATGACTATATACTGTAGGCATTTGATGAATATATACTACAGGTATATGATGACTATATACTGTATTAGCTGCAGTGGCGTTGCTAGGTTTTCTCAGTATGATGCAAGTCTTCCATGGGCTGCCCTCTAAATGTTCTATTTTAAAATTAATCTTACTTTGTGTTGCCAACCCTTACGTTAACTTTCAGTGCCGCCGACGCTCTGTATTTATGAGAGATGGGTTGTTAAACTAAATTTTAAAAATGTGACCCAGCAACACCAAACAAACAACACTAAAACCCATGAAAACGTTTCAAATAATTTGAGAAATAAAACAAACAAACGAATCGCTGAATGTATATGTCTACCCCCATCTAGTACACAGGACAGCGTGTAGCTGCACGATGTTTCTTTCACACATGGGCCGGGTGGGTGTGTGTGTGTGTGGTGCCAGTGTTAAGGACGTTATAGCATACACATTAACAACACATGTACATTGCCCACCTAGTCGTTCCCACGTCATCTCAATATACCCCCGCCCCCCTTTACTTCCTACTAGACATTACTGCGTGCACCGCAAAAAAGATCAATTAGCAAAAAGATTGACTTCAAAGCAAAAGAGCGGTCACGGCAAGCTAGATAAATATATTGGGACCCCATTGTTCACCTCTCCCGGGCCTCCAGTCTAGCACAACACAACACTCTTCTAGACGTGGTTTGGTCCATTGTGAATGGCCTCCAAAATGATATCTATAGATCTAGGCAATTTGTCGAAAGAAACGCACGTGGGTGACGACGACCAAAGGTAATATTTTACCCCCCCCCTCTCTCTCTCTCGGTTTACCGAGCTTCTCCCATCCCAACATGTGTGTGTGTATGTACCCTCGCTATATCTTCGTTAAGGTATCGCTTCCAACGCTTCATGTCATGCGTTTGGTATTGGGGTGGAGGGGGTGGTACACCCTTAGCTCCTCCTTCTTATACCAGGACTAGTTTTCAACAAAAAAAAAAAATAATCACACACACTGAACCATCGGTCCTGCTGTTATTTCCCTTCTGTTGAAAAGATCTCACCCGGTGAATCTTGGATTTTCTTTTCAAATATTCATGATCTCTCCCCATTTCATCCGAATGACGTGTGCTCCGTTTTAAATGACTTTATCTCCTTACCGGAAGTCCGTTCATTTTAACTCTAGTCGAGCGGACAGTAGGCGACGATTCTTATTGGCTGAAACTTTTCGTTTATTCTTATGCGAAAAAGGAGGCGGAGCTTGTCACTGGCGTATACAAAATAAGTCTGTGAAAGAGTGGGCGTGGACTAGATCTAAAAATAAAATGTCTGGAAGATGGCGAATAACAAGAGTCGTCTCAGCCAGAATAACTGCGCGAAATACAGGGGCTGTTAAGGGGGGTTAATAAGTTATGAGAAAATAAGGGGAGGCTTAACACCCCCGAGCGTCTTCAGGTAGCACTCTCCTAGGTTTGGTGGTAATAATCGTCCACGACTTGACGAAACGACGACTAGAAAACTGTTTGTGTGTGAGGGTGTGGGGGTAATATGCACACACGCACGCTCACTCACACACACACACACACACATTCAAGACTTGTTATGAACACACACGCACACACACAACATTACAGCCTGTCTTTAATTTGTAAGTATCAAAGGAGCAAGCAGCGCGTCTTGTTGAAAATGCATGTGTCCGCTCTATGAGGAAGACACATATTTATTTATCTAGATTGTCACTCATATATATATATATATATATATATATATATATATATATATATATATATATATGTGTGTGTGTGTGTGTGTGTGTGTGTGTTTGTGGGTACATATTATTTGTAGATTTTTTGTTGTTGAAAATAGTTGTACAATGGTCTGCCTGTGGTGTATGTGAATCTTTGTGTTCTAGCCGGTATACTGTTAAATCGTTTGACCCCCTACAGGTTTTTTTTTTTCATCTTTATAAGTACGAGCATTCTTTGAAACAGGGTGGGTGGGGGAGCTGCTTTTTAAAAGTCTCCCACCGTTCTCCTGTTTAAAATGTTGCCAAATGTCTCCCTTTGTAAAAGACACATATATGGTTGTTTTTTAAATATAATAAATAAATAAAGGAGTTCGCATGAATTATCCTAATTCTGTTGGTGTGCCTGACCTAACCCCATTAAGCCCAAAATAACTGGGATTAAATCATTTGTCACCGCGTCTCAAGGTACTCGGGTTTCTGCTTTTGTTCAGTTTCTGATTTTACGCATATCTGTGACACTGTGTGGAGTAGAGGGGGTAGGGGGCTCCTTACTGTTGTGAGAAAATTTAGTGCCCTCTCCCCCCCCTTCCTCATACCCCCCACCCTTCCTCGCCCGGCGCATGGGGAGCCTCTTCAGAGCTGAAACATTGAAAAGAATCGAGTAGAGAGATCTGTTTCATAAAGGAGAGCTGCAGGCGAGTGAACAAAGTGTATATATTTCTGGAGGTACACTCAACTATTTAATGTTTCCAGGATCATTGAAAGTGGAAGGAGAGGGCGGGGGTATGAGCCCTGTTCATCATTCATTGGTGTGAAATTTTGTTATAACAAACAATTAGGTTTGAAATAATCTTTTACTAAAAGATAGATTTGTCATAAAGAGTTACCCATCTTGACCGAGGACTAATGAACAAAATAGGAGAGTGAGAAATATCAGAGAAAATAATCCATCAGGTAAGCCTTTTGCGACCTAAACGATCTCAGTTACTGATTTAGCGTGCTTCTTCTTAGTAATAATATAAGTATCACCGGTTTATTATGTTACTGGAAATAATTTAGTAATTATAACTTAGCATTTTTTCAAAATGCTTTGATCCACTTGGGACGTTTATTAATCAGAACACCAACACTAAATTTTCAGTACTGTAGAGAATGGTGCACTTTTTAAGAATGTTTATTTTCAGCTATACCTTTGATTCCACTAGTGGAATCTATTTTAGTAAATTTTATTTTTATATTAGATTACCAGTTATTGTGTTTGACGCTGCTGAATTCATTTTTATTTTTTTATTTTCTATTACCAATAACATCTCTACCATACAAGTCAGCACCTGTGTACAGTGCTTCATATAATAATTATGTCTTTGTAAATGTATGGCATTTATGGTAAATTTAAGGCATGACTACTAGAAATCGTTATAGTAAAATGGATTTTGGTTGTTTGCAGTGTATCTGCCATTTCTTTGAATATTGAAATATTGACATATCTTTCTATTGCTAATATATTTATAGCACATTTCTGTATCAAAAGGGAGCTCCTCAAATCATACACACATACATACATACATACATACATACATACGTACATAATACATACCTATTGCTATTATATTTATAGCACATATCTGTATCCGATGGGACCCTCTGATCATACACACACACACACAAACACACACACACAGACACCTATTGCTAATATATTTATAGCACATTTCTGTATCCGATGGGACAAAAAAAAAAAAAAAAAAAAAAAAAAAAAAAAAAAAAAAAAAAAAAAAAAAAAAAAAAAAAACCCCTGTATTCGAGATGCACCTCCGGTAAACGGGCATTTATCCGTTCACGTTTTTGTCTGCATTAACCGCAGCATGCAACAACTAATGTCGTATCTGTTCACAAACTTACATTCACTTCGTTGGATTTCAAACCAATGAAAATAATTGCTTTTTTTCTTAAAAAATTTCTATTTGTGTATGTTGTTAGTTGTTTAGATAGGTCTGTCACAGGAGGGGGACAGAATATTAACAGTAATGAAGCCGCGTAGATCATTATTACGGACAGCCAAACTGATCTTATGAGATACATTAGTTAGTCAAGGCCTCTCTTTACTCCGTAGCCCCGTCTAACAGATACAGAGCCCACTTTTCACCTTCTTCAGCGGCCAGTCCCCACAAGGGACCCGGGGCCCCATATTTTTGCAGTAGAATGCACTAACCATCACACTGCTAAAGATTTCTTTTATATGATTTAATGAGTAAACTGCTTTATAGCCATTATTTTGATGGTCAATTTTGACTGACATTCTGTCATATCGTTCATATTGTTTGTATCTTAAAAGAAACATTATAAATATTTGTATTTAAATACATAGCTACAACAATTTTTTTTTAAATACTCATTCTGCTTAAAGAAAAACAGCGAAATTTTAACTGTCTTTAATATCGCGTCATTGGTGTGTGTGTGTGTGTGGGGGGGTGTTAGATAAATGCACTGACCTAAACAAGATTAAGTGAATGAAGACATTTTTTTTTATTAATTGCTGAAAACAAAAACAAACAACACTTGAATTTCTGGTCAAAATTAGTGAGAGAGGGAGTGGGAAGAGGGGAAGGAGAGTAGTCCCCGGTTAAATGAAAGTTTGTGGGTCCAAGAAAGTTTTAGTTAGTTTTAGAAAAAATTTTATCTAAAAAATTTGGGTCCTAATATGAAATTTTAGGTTTATTAAAAAAAGTAGATCTTTGGTTAGAGTTTGTGGGTGTAAAAAAATTTGTGTGAAATGAGGTGTGGGTCCCAAATGAAAGTTGTGGGTGGTTAAGAAAGTTGGTGAAAGTTGGGCCCCTGTAGAAAAGTCCCCTAAAACACACGAATCAGATGCTAGTGCCCACCCCCCTCCTCTGCTCCGTAAAATGAGATGGTAGCGTGTCCCCTGCTAGGTAAATACAAATCACACACACACATTGCTCATTTGTTGTGCTCCACATTGCTCATTTGTTGTGCCCCATATAGCTCATTTGGTTGCGCTCCATTGTCGATTGCTGTGCTCCACATTACATCATTTGTTGTCTCCACATGTTCTCATTTGTTATTGTGCTCCACACAGCCTTATTTGTTGTGCTCCACATTGCTCATTTGCTGTGCTCCACATTGCTCATTTGTTGTCTCCACATTGCTCATTTGTTGTGCTCCACATTGCTCATTTGTTGTGCTTCATATTGCTCATTTGTTGTGCTCCACATTGCTCATTTGTTGTGCTCCACATTGCTCATTTGTTGTGCACATTGCTCATTTGTTGTGCTCCACATTGCTCAATTGCTCATTTGTGTCCTTCCAATACCACGATGATTAGGTAAGCCTCAGACACATGCACGCCTCTGAATTGAAGCACTTGGTGGCTTATGATAATCTGCATCTTTGCTGTCATCTTTTGTTTTACAGAATGTAGAAGAAATGTGTTCGATACAAACATGACGATAGTATCATGAAACTACGTTAATACGCCTCAATATAATATAATTTGATATGACACATGTAAGATATAGCTCTTTAGGTTATATATATAATTATATATACACCTTTCTCAAAAAGTAGTCCCCTTACTGAATTGTTTGTTTAAATGGACAAGATACACTTCCGGTACCAATTAATGTACGCGAATTCGCGAATAATAAATTTCTGTTGCCGCTATTATTTTAATTTTAATCTTAGAAAATCAAAGAACTGAAAATTATACTATTTTTTTCAGTAAGATTATTTATTATTATTATCTGAAAAGTTGAAGCTTAAAAAAGTAGAATGCGTTAAAAAAATAATATCAATAACCATCACCTCATAATGAACGAGGAAGTGGTGTAGTTTCAAACCTTTTTAGCTACTCTCTGATTTTTAATTACTATCTATCGCACAATATAGGTTAACCTACAAATATAATGATTTATATATGACCCTACATAAGTCCCCCTACATATGACCCTACATAGAGCCCATATATACATACCCTACATATGTCACTACATATATAAGTCTACACATACGTCACTACATAAGTACCTACATAAGTCTCTACATATGACCCTACATAAGTCTATACATATGACCCTACATAAGTCCTTACATATAAACCCTACATAAGTCCCTTAATATATGACCCTATATAAATCCCTTTTATAAAGTCATCATAAATATGTCCCTACATAAGTCTACACATACGTCACTACATGCCAAGTACCTACATATTAATTTACATAAGTCTCTACATATGACCCTACATAAGTCCCTACATAAGTCACTACATAAGTCCCTATATAAGTCTACACATACGTCACTATATAAGTTCCTACATAAGTCTCTACATAAGTTCCTACATAAGTCTCTACATAAGTCCCTACATAAGTCTCTACATATGACCCTACATAAGTCCCTACATATGTCTCTACATAAGTACCTACATAAGTCTCTACATAGGTACCTAGTTAAGTCTCATACATAATCTGATATCGGCACATTTTGTGACTTTCAAACTTGTCAACGTCAGAAAAATTTAATTTTGGTAATAAATTTAAACTCATTTTATCTTAGATTAGACGAAATGTAGAAAAAAATAATCGAGAATTACGAATTATTGATCTAAATATTGAATCAAGTATATAAATATCAATAACACAAAGCGACCGGAAGCCCATTATGATCTTGTCACAAAGACAGCTGACGCGCAGGAATACATGTGAGAAAGGTCCATAAAGGACTGTATACCATCGGCGGCGGAACCAGAAATATTTTAAGGGGGCAGCCATAATTCGCGGGCGGCGCCCCCCCCCCTTGAAAATTTAGGAGGGGCAAGACAAAATATGACCGAAAGACAAATTTTACCCCCTTAATTCAATAATAGAATGTAGTAATTCTGTAGCAAGTATTTAGTCGATATTAATACAAAATAATATATTAAAAAATGAAAATGAATATTATATCACTTCTGTTCGTCAACTGATTTCTAAATGTCAGTTTGTTTGAAATTTAATAGTGAAATTAGATCAGAAAATTACTGATAATTATCATGAATGATGATGAACATGAAACTGAAACCTGAAATCGGGAAACTCATTAAACAAAAGTAATTTATGAAAAGATAATAAATAATTGTATTTTCTTTAAAATTACATTTGCCGTCATACGGTGATGGCAATACTTCCTTATACTTATAAGACGTATTTGCCGCCTGTCTGTCTGTTCCCTTAAAACTCTAAGATCCAGCCAGCCTCGTAGCCAAGGGGGGCACTTCGGGGTCCGTGCCCCCCTGCTAGGTATGGAGGGCCCCCGCTTAAAAAAAGAAGAAAAGAAGAAAAAATAAAGAAGAAAGTAAAGGTGCCTTTTAGCTGAAAGTATTGGCCCCCCTGCTTACTTTGACATGGCTACGGGCCTGATCCAGACAACCAAATAACGTGAAATTTGGTACACGTACATAAAATTACATGGGGAATGTTCTGAAACAGGTTTGTTCCATCGTAATGGGTACTTTGATTGTAATTAATTATTTAACCATATCAAAGACATGAAAATTGGCAAACTTTTACCCCCGATTTCAGGTTTTACGAGCTTCTCTCCCACATAGCTAACTTACTATAAATATGATCGGTACGAGGAACCAAATATCATATTACTTACTACATTATTACATTCCATTCCTTCATCCATAGGAATTGCTCATCTTTAGCTATAGTCATGCCTAAGAAAAAGAGAGAGGGAGGGAGGGGAAGAGAGGGAGGGAGGGGAGAGGGGGAGAGGGGGGAGGGAGGGAGAGAGGGAGGAGAGAGAGGGAGGGAGAGAGGAACTGCAAAAATGTTGGGTACCACATTGCTTTAAGATAAATGTACGGATTTATTGCATGCAAATAAATCCTCTTTTACGCGTCTTATTTTAAATCTTAATTAAACGTCAAATTACGCTTCTTAAATAAACAGAAAACCTTATTTTTAACCCGGGCAAAGCCGGATACTTGCCACTAGTTTTAAAATATGCCACAACAACTCTCAATAATGTGATTACTGTAAAATGTAAATTAATTATAATTTCTTTCAAATATTAACTTTAAGAAATAAATCAAATAAATTATGAAAATGAAAATGATACATATAAACTAAAATGAATTACAAAGTTAAAAAAGTTAAAATTTTAGGGGGTAGACTGAGGAATTCAAGGTAGGCGCCGCCACACTTCTTGTAAAGGTTATGGCAGGGGCCGCTGCCCCCGCCCCCTATATTGGTGAAAATGATCTGATATGTAGCACTTAATACAAGCTCTATATTATGATTGTATAATGATTTACAAGTTCCTCAACAACAAAAAATGAAGTAAATTTTAGAAAAGGATTCATCCACTTGAACTGCCATGATTGGAGGGGCTGTTGATGAACTCAAGTCGTCGCTCAAGCGTAATTTTTTAAGTTAATGATAGCATTGACCCCTAAACATGTACAAGGAACTGATTCTTACCTCCCCTTACCCCCAATGTTTCACTGTAAGTAGCATTCATGGCTGAGGACATCATCGTTTAACAACACAGTACTGAGTACATTGATTGAATACAGTACATTGAATACAGCATATTGAATACAGTACCTTGAATACTGTACGTTGAATACAGCACATTCATCATATTACACTCAAAATAGTACATTAAACACAGTACATTTACCACAGTAAATATAGTACATTCAAATTTTAGTTGTTTTACATAGTCCAACTTCACAGAAATGTGATTTATATAATTTAAACTTTTTTTTAAATTCGAAAACACCAGTTTATATTATTTCACATGGTTACATTTTTCTCATAGAAAGTGCAGTATTCATTTCCAAATATATAACAGGGTGCCATGTTTTTATTTTCTAAATGTTTACTTTGTAATAATTATTTCAAATACTTTGTGTGAAGTTATATTGTTATATGAGTTGGTAGATGCAGAGAGTCTCTTCTGAAGTATATACAGACTTCCGGGTCAGATGAAGTAGAGTCTATCTGTTTCTATCGCTGTGACTAGTACAATCAGCCGCCTTTACTTTCCCCAACACATGCCTGGAAGGGTACCAGTTAACTTAGGGACATCATTCGGATATGAGAAAAGTCCAGGTATTCACCGGTCTCGAATTCTGTTAGTAGTCGAGCGCTCTACCACACTGCCACTGCGTGTCAGTTAAATAGGTAAACATGTTATATACTATGTCCCTGTGTTCATTCGCGTGTTATATACTATGTCCCTGTGTTCATTCGCGTGTTATATACTATGTCCCGTGTTCATTCGCTTGTTATATACTATGTCCCTGTGTTCATGGATGTTTTTAAAATAAATATGAATGTTTTTTTTATTAAGTTGGGTCGCGACAATATTAATTTTAGTTTACAATCAAAGAATCGAAAATGTATATTTACAGCTCGATTTCTCTTTATGTTACAAACATAAAAAAAAAAGTGTAAATCTGTAAAGTTAAAAGGATAAATCTATATATAGAATAAATGACGGTTTGATTTTATCGTAGTTCTGTAGTTTCTCTTTACAGTTGGGACAACATTTTTGAATGGTGGGTCGAGACGCCTAAACGGTTGCCACGGTGGGTGGTGGAAGATACATGTTTTAGAACCACTGCCTTCTTCTTTGAAGCCACTGTAAGGATGATATATTTATCTCTTATATCCTATAAACCACAATGGGAGAGTTTTTACAATGCCATTCTATCATCCCTACCATAGCTGATAGCGCGATGACCATGGAGGTGGGCATGAAGGGAACTTTAACCTGAAATATTGCTTGGTTCTCACCGAAGATCGAACCCGGAACCCTGTCGAGCGCATTGTCACGTGACCATCCTTTCTATAACCCACCGCCTTAGATAGATTCATGTCAAATTGTTTATGTATTTGAGCTTCTAATTGACTGACGTCGTTTCTTGTTCATAGTTTCTTTCTTCTTTTTTTATTTGAGTGACCTGTGATAATGTGACATGTCAGCTATTCTTATTACTTCTGTTCATCAGTTGTGACTTTCAAAATGAAAAAAAAAAACAAACAAATGTTACTGTGACAATAAACTGTCTAACACAATGTCTTACAGACTTGCCTGCCATCTGTGTTCTCTCACGATTAAAACATAATACTCTCTAACTTGTTTCAAGAATTACAAATTCAATTTCACTTAATAGTGTTTTTTTCGTTATATATTTATATATATATATATTTATTTATTTATTTTAATGGTTCAGCTTATTTACCTTAGCAACCAGACTAAACACAAAAAGTGCTTTCATAATTTTAAGATTGTGTACATTTTTACGTAGGCCTTCTGTGTAGCGATGTTACACATATAACCAGAAACTAGGTTAGCTTTGATCCGTTGAGTGAATTTGGGCAAGGAGAGAATATTTTTTCCTTTTTTTTTTACCTTTACGAAGTTCTGACTGAAGATTATTTTATGGGGGGGGGGGAGGGCGCAATACGACTTGATTCATATGTACACCCAGTGGCGCAGCTGGCGCCTAGGGCGGACATACAAACATTCAGTAAAATAAAAATAATCTAAAAACAGAAAACTTGTGTACAGCCCAAATGAATTGAAACAAATGCGTCACGGCTTTCAAAGCAAATATAACAACATATACACCTGTTCCAATCTGTACAGAAACATTGCAGCAATAAGTGCTATCCTAACATGAACCAACCTAAATGCACTTCAATCTGAGGCAACCCCACAGACCACTGACAAAGGCTGTAGTATGAGTCAAAATCCCTCTACTGACAAATGCTGTTCTATGAGTCAAAATCCCTCCATTCATAAAGGATGTTCTATGAGTCAAAATCCTCCACTGACAAAGGCTTTTCTATGAGTCAAAATCCATCCACTGACAATGTAAAAATTCATATTCAATCTTATTCCATTTTCCTCTAGGACTTTCCACCAGTGGCGTAACTAGAGGAGTGTACATATTTTCCCTCTAGCCTGCAATGGCGACATCTGCCCATTCTATCCCAATAGCTGGTATAAATAGATAAACACATCGTCCATCGACCTGTAAGAATACAAGTAATGAGATAAATCTTTTAAACACACATACACAACACTGGTTATATAGTTCAGTGTAATGAAATAAACCAGTCCAGCAATCGAAACGCACATTTACTCATAAATGACATATATTCAAAGAAACACGCGCATAGACGTCTTTTAGCTAACGTCATCTCCATGGCGATCTCTGTGAATGGTGCCAGAACCCCCCCCCCCTTGAATCCTATGTTAAATATTCTCAGAAACGTCGCATTTTTTTAAGTATAAGACCACTTTACAATTATTATCTACGTTTATCCACTTCGAGAGGATTATCTCCTCTTTGTTGGCAGGGATGGCCGAGTTGTGTCGACTGTCGACCTGAGAGTTATGGGTTCGATCCTCGGTGAAAACCATGGAATTTTTTGCAGGTGAAATTTGGCGCAAAGTCGTCTCACAAGTCCACCCAGCTTTAAATAGGTACCCAACTTAAGTTGGCGAAGTAACGGAGGCTGGGCGTTGTGCTAACCACACAATCCCTCCATATGCCCATGTTCTAGAAACAGATGAATCCTACACTGTATTTATCTGCCCGATGGCCCGTTAGGGAAATTTACTTTTTGTCTCCTCTCTGTTTTCTATGGTTTCAATAAAGTCTGGTCCGGCTCATTAATTAGAATATGCACACCATTCTAGTATTATAACGCTGACAGTAAAATAACTAATGAGTGAGATAAGTGCAATCAAATGGTAAATATCAACCCAAGGTTAAAGAGAGTTAGAATGACTATAACAAATACTAAATCCAGTCATGAAATAACTGTGAAATAATGTCGTTAATATTATTTAGTTTTGATTTATACTTAGAGACTCACAAATATGTACAGAAAAGCACACACACACACACACACACACACACGTACTGTCACAATGGATACTCTCTACACACACACGTACTGTCACAATGGATACTCTCTACACACACACACGTACTGTCACAATGGATACTCTCTACACACACACGTACTGTCACAATGGATACTCTCTACACACACACGTACTGTCACAATGGATACTCTCTACACACACACGTACTGTCACAATGGATACTCTCTCTACACACACACGTACTGTCACAATGGATACTCTCTCTACACACACACACGTACTGTCACAATGGATACTCTCTACACACACACGCGTACTGTCACAATGGATACTCTCTACACACACACACGTACTGTCACAATGGATACTCTCTACACACACACACGTACTGTCACAATGGATACTCTCTACACACACACACGTACTGTCACAATGGATACTCTCTACACACAAACACACGTTCTGTCACAATGGATACTCTCTCTCTACACACACACACACACACGTACTTTCACAATGGATACTCTCTCTACACACACACACGTACTGTCACAATGGTTACTCTCTACACAAGCACGTGCTGTCACAATGGATACTCTCTACACACACGCGTACTGTCACAATGGATACTCTCTACACACACACACGTACTGTCACAATGGATACTTTCTCTACACACATACGTAGTGTCACAATGGATACTCTCTCTACACACATACGTACTGTCACAATGGATACTCTCTACACACACACGTACTGTCACAATGGTTACTCTCTACACAAGCACGTGCTGCCACAATGGATACTCTCTACACACACATGTACTGTCACAATGGATGCTCTCTACATACACACACGTACTGTCACAATGGATACTCTCTCTACACACACACACGTACTGTCACAATGGATACTCTCTACACACACACACGTACTGTCACAATGGATACTCTTTACACACACACACACGTACTGTCACAATGGATACTCTCTACACACACACACACACGTACTGTCACAATGGATACTCTCTTTACACACACACACACGTACTGTCACAATGGATACTCTCTACACACACACACACACGTACTGTCACAATGGATACTCTCTGCACACACACACACACGTACTGTCACAATGAATACTCTCTACACACACACACACGTACTGTCACAGTGGATACTCTCTCCTCAAAGACCGACACACTTGTGCAGAAACACACATACACACCCAAATGGTGTAAAAAAAATCTCCACAAATTATACACATATTGGATTTGTTATACATCTATAGCATTTAGTTTTCTGCAGGTGACCCCATTACTACAGGTAGTGCTGCACACCCTGCTAACATTTAGAAGAAATTGAAGGGGGAAAAATATGCTCTAATAGTATAAATACTTTGTTTTTTTTTAGGTGAATAATTATCTAAACGCATATAAGTTTGAATAAAGTAGCCGAAATACTGCAATGACAAATGTCACTTCTCCCCTCCTGCTAAATACCACCATGACATATGCCATCTTTTCCTTCACGCAGCCTGCCACGACAACAATGTCACACCACTTCACTGCCATTGTCGATACTGTCATTTCTTCCATCACCCACTTATCATTTCAAGCACCTATACACCCACAATCTATCACTCCCCCCCCAACCCTTATACACGGTCCCATAACCTTCCTCGCAAGCTATTCCCCCCTCCCTCCCCACCCCAACTAGCAGCATAGCTTGTCGAAGCCCTCTGAGCTAAGTGAATAGCTATTTAGATGCCATTGCTCATAAAAAGACTTGTAAAAACACCATAAGAGGCCCATATTCCCCCCTTCTATAGTAAATCATATCTGATAAACTTGAATAGGACCCTAAATAAAAAAAAGAGTTTGCCCGTAGATTTTTGCAACCATCTTAATCTCCGTAACTTGCGTGCCGGTGGTTTCCGATACGTCACGGTAAGTGGTTTAACCTTTCATCTCTTTAAAAAAAAAAAGAAATGGCTACATTCTCTTCATGTACGCTGTTCTTTTTATTTGATTTTATTTTTAATGTTAAAAAAATGTAATGTTGCAGAAGAGAAAATGTCGTTTGATAGAGACCGTCTCAGCCCGCAGAGAGAGAGAGAGAGAGAGAGAGAGAGAGAGAGAGAGAGAGGGGGGGAGAGGGAGGGAGAGGGAGGGAGGGAGGGAGAGAGAGAGAGAGAGAGAGAGAGAGAGAGAGAGAGAGAGAGAGAGAGAGAGAGAGAGAGAGAGAAATTGAGGGATGCCTGTGGTTCGGGCACTATTTGTGTCAGTTATGGGGCGGGGAAGGGGTAGACTCAGGGCCGCTGTAAGAAGGAGGAGGCTACCCGAACAATTGTAAGGGACCCCAAAGGCTTTATTGAAGATACACTTGTCATCTGCACACTTTCCTACAAGGTACACTTGTCATCTGCACGCATTCTGGCATGGTACAATTGTCATCTGCACACATTCCTACATGATACACTCATTTGCACACATTCTTACATGCTAATTTTTCTTAATTGTATCTACGTATGCCTGTCTTCATATTTTGAATGTTTTTCGCCACTATGTGTAAATTTCATTGAAGTATTAAAAGTTGTTTTCAAAGTTACTTATCTATTAGATTAGAAGCCAAAGAGTCGGGAGTGAAAGATGAAGGCTTATTGTACAGCATTCATGGTGAGATCGGTGTCCCATTACAATACCGTAATCTTCGTTTAGGGAGTCTATTGCAATAGTAGGTACCTGTCCCCTGGGATGGAGTGGGCGGGGGAGGGGCACTGTTAGGTCTTTGACGTTTTTACCTTACAGAAGAGTGACGCACAGTCTCGGAGGGCTAAACTAGGATTGGATCCCTCTCCTACGCGATGATCTGTCAACATTACCTCATCGAATCTCAAAGAAAACAATTCTAACATTTTCAAGTGTTTGCGTGAATAGAGTACCGCGAACAAGGACACGAATCGCTCGCTTGAATTGATTCTCAAATACTTGAATTGATTCTCTTTTACGCTCGTGACTTTAATGATCTGATATATTAATACTACAACAACTTCAATACAACTGAATGGAGAATCGATCTCTGTACAGTCAGCACACACATGTACCATGGCACGTACTGGTGCTTACATCTCCACCTACCCACACACTGGTAGAAGCCAGAGAGTCCTTTAACTTTCTACCACGCTTCAGTGAACACCGACGCCTACTACTTTTGTAGTTTGTGTCTGCGAGAGAAAAATATTAAAAACAATCAAAGGTAATGTTGGCAAGCAATATTTCTACACCCTCCCTCCCTGCACACACACACACACACTCACACACCAATTATCATTCAACGGAACGGGAGGGAGGGGGGGGGGCTTGAAGTTGTGCAGGAGGTCATGTGGTAGAGTGGGAATAAAATGATGCACTATTTCGTAATAGGTTTCTGGTTCAAATTCCACACTGCCCATAATAAAGTTTTTGTTTTGTCACAAACTTACAAACTAATGTCACAAACTTACAAGCTAATGTCACAAACTTACAAGCTAATGTCACAAACTTAAAAGCTAATGTCACACAGTAAGTGGAAGACTGGCACCAACTATGACGTGTTAGTACAAGGTCATAATTATTTCATCAGTCAACATCTGTTGGATCTGTGCGTCTCATGTCTGCCTATTTACACTACAATCTGTCTAACCGGGGATGCCTTTTAGTTACTGGTTTCTGCATATTTTGTATGTCTGTCTGTCTATAACATAAGTGTATGTGTTAACTGCTGTCTGTCTATAACATAAGTGTGTGTGCCAACTGCATTACACCGCTGTCTTCATACTTTGTATGTCTGTCTGTCTGTCTGTCTATAACATAAGTGCTGGCTAGTTGTCCCTTTACTTTCTTTGACACATTTCATGTTCAACGCTGTCTGCTATTTGCTAGTCTGTCTTAACATGTCTATTTACAAGTAAGTCTTGTGTCAGTCTGACATTTGTTGTAAGTTACTTGCATGTTTGTGTTCTCACCAGTAAGTTACTTATATGTTTGTGTTCTCACCAGTAAGTTACTTGTATGTTTGTGTTCTCACCAGTAAGTTACTTGTATGTTTGTGTTCTCACCAGTAAGTTACTTGTATGTTTGTGTTCTCACCAGTAAGTTACTTGTATGTTTGTGTTCTCACCAGTTGTCACTTGTATGTTTGCCTTCTTACCAGTATGTCACTTGTCCGTTTTTATGTCTTATCCTAAATGTATTTCTATGTCTTGCTGTGTATTCACCGTCTTAAATGTATTTCTGTCTTGCTAACCAGTATTTGTCTTAAATGTATTTCTGTCTTGCTGTGTATTTGTCTTAAATGTATTTCTGTCTTGCTACGTATTTGTCTTAAATGTATTTCTGACTTGCTGTGTATTTGTCTTAAATGTATTTCTGTCTTGCTACGTATGTCTTAAATGTATTTCTGTCTTGTTGTGTATTTGTCTTAAATGTATTTCTGTCTTGCTACGTATTTGTCTTAAATGTATTTCTGTCTTGCTACGTATTTGTCTTAAATATATTTCTGTCTTGCTACGTATTTGTCTTAAATGTATTTCTGTCTTGCTACGTATTTGTCTTAAATGTATTTCTGCCTTGCTACGTATTTGTCTTAAATGTATTTCTGTCTTGCTACGTATTTGTCTTAAATGTATTTCTGTCTTGCTACGTATTTGTCTTAAATGTATTTCTGTCTTGTTACGTATTTGTCTTAAATGTATTTCTGTCTTGCTACGTATCTCTGTCGCGCTACGTATTTCTGTCTTGCTCTGTATTTCTGTCTTGCTCTGTATTTCTGTCTTGCTCTGTATTTCTGTATTGCTCTGTATCAGCCTGTTAGACAGAGTGCCGATGAGAACAGTGCCGTGTCTCGGTTCAAACAAATGTGTGGGCTCTTTTAAATTGATAATAAAACAATAATAATAAGATGCATCATTAAATGACATGTATGATTTAATATAAAGTAAGCGCGTGTCGGACATGAGGGTGCCACTTGAGATGTCATAGGCCCCTGTGCCATGTACTGGCTGCACACCCTCTCATCATGCCTGGTCACATGCACAGAATATATATCATTCATAAAGCGCACCGCTATTTAAAGACATCCATTTGTGTTTTTCTCCTTCTTAATAGTGTAGCACACACTAATATTGATACACACTATCACAAATATGGCGGCTTTCGTAAATTTCAATATAAATTGATGCATATTTTGTATAACCTATTTTATGTGTTTAGATTATGTTGGTCTAGCCTTTTCTGAAACATTTCATAGATCGACCAATCACTCAGTTGTTTTATTGCTGAATATTGTACACGACGTAACCCCTCGGGGCTGGGGGCCATGACTGGCAACGGCCCTGAGTTCGAGTGTGAACTAATACAAGATCCAAAATGCTACACATATTTGTGAACTAGTTTAATAGACATATTCGTTCATTTGTCTTCTGGCGGGTTTGTTTTCAACTAATCAAAGAACAGTTACTCCTCTACTCCTCTGGGAAATTCAATCTCCCGACCGACACGTACTGGGGAAACAAGATTGTTACAAATGATCATAAAAAATGCTATAAACCAAATGTTATAGCCACCTAACAGAGGCAGATCACCGCTAGGGAGCGGGCAAAACTAGGGGCGTATCAGTTTAAAACAAACATTAACCCCCCCCCCTTTATTTTTTGTATTGCCACGGAAGCCGTGCGTGTGGAATCAACTGATCTAGCTCGTTCATTTACCTCGAGGTCAGACATCAGGTATCAAAGACAGAATGAAGGCGATCGCCTTAGCGATAACCGAAATCCCAAACTTCCTTTTTTTAAAGATCTTTTTTGATTCCTCTGATTTTTTCCCCTTTTTTTAAAAAAAAAAATTGATTTCGATGTCCATCTTAACATTTTCTTGACCGACGTCCGGTGGACCTTTAGCGTTATCTTTAACACATGGTCAAAATTCAGGGCTTCGGCTGTGTGCGCATGCTCGGATTCTGACCTAATTACCCTCCCCACCCACCCAGAAATTAAGGAAAGACAACCGAGGTAGCAGTTAAACAAGAATTTGATGAAAGAATGAAGGCTGTATTTTGTGCCCACTGTATTACATTACACACCTACTGAGTCGTGTATCGTTATTATGAATGTTCCGCTAGTGAATATCAAAGACGTGACAATTCTCAAAGCTCAGGGGCATTTCCATTAAGACTGATCAAAAGACCTTATAACTCATAAAAGTAAATATAATGACTTAGGATGTCTTATGTTCTGGCATTTCACTGACGTGATTAACACATTGAGAATTCCAGCTAAATGATTCAAATATGCACAACATTTTTGTTGAAATAGAGATACATCCCACAGAGTTACATTTCACCTGTTAATGTGTTCATTGTATTTTTTTTCTTATAACTAATTCAATTGCGGGGGGGGGGGGGATCCCAGCCTATTTCTGGATACTGTAAACAGTCTGCGATCTGTTGTTTTGTTATTGTTGTTGGTTTGTTAATGTTCGCACGTGTGTGTAAAACTATTCAGGACAACAGCTAGAAAAATCTAGGGATCTCGACAAACTCTGAAGCCTGAGACCCCTTTTTGGACCTTTCCCCCCTAAACCTTCATTGCAGTAAAAGAAATAACGTTCAACTCTGAGGGTACTGAGGTTACTCACAAAAGGGTCAAGGCCACCGAGAAATGTTAAACTTGCCTCCACCTTTACGACGCCCCCCCTCCAATGACGTCACTAGGCTAAACGATTAAGAAATAAAAAAGAATGTGTGACAAACATTGGCGTTCAAACAACTCGTCTTTGTCCAGCAGCTGGGTCATTTCAATTATTAAGATAATTAGTCTTTTTAATTATAACTTTGCTTGGCCATTTCAGTTATAACTCTACATTGTTACAGTTAAAACTTATGCCTATATAGTCTGTAGTTAATATATGTTCCTCTTTACTCAGCTGTTATTAATACATTGATTCAGCCTACCACAAAGTAGAAGGTAGTAAACTATTTAATGAGTAAGTAAGGCAAAGGTGACTATTCCCCCCGCGTTCAAGACCGGAAATATATTTACTAGTAAAAAAAATATTTCCCAGTCAAATGAACATGTTCGATCAAATAAAACAATTATCCTTACAGAGGCTGAAATGACGATTAGTATTTGTTAAGTTAGACCAGTGCATATAAAGATTGCCATCCTCAACATTGCTGTACTTGTCAACCTCAACATTGCTGTACTTGTCAACCTCAACATTGCTGTACTTGTCAACCTCAACATTGCTGTACTTGTCAAACTCAACATTGCTGTACTTGTCAAGTCATCTAAACTTTGACAGTTTTCTCGGGTAACATTGGGCTCACGTCGCTCAAATCAAATATGTAAATGAAGCTCGGATGCTGTCAATTGAGTTTTTTGTTTTGTGTGTGTGTTTCTTATCTCAAGATATCCTTGCGCCTATCAATGCCTCTTCTTCCGCTTCAACTAACCGCCACACAAATCTAGAGCGACATCTTTCTTTTGTCACTTCAGCGGTGGTTAATTACAGAGGACTGCTGGCTGACCAGTGACCATCACCAGCATTTAAACGGTCATCTTTTCCGTCTGCTTCCTTGTTCTCCCCCCCCCCCCCAACCTTCATTATTTTGTTCCTGCCCTTCTATCCTTTGATAAAGATCGTCTTTTAAAACAGACACCAAGTGACCAGTTGGTAAACTTTATGACCGATCTGTGTCACCTCTTCCACCACTTCTACCAGCTGGCAATGACTAGTTTTTTTTTCTCAAGTTTTTCTTTAACTGACCACTGAGTCCAAGAGATTCCATGTCCAGTAAACTCTGAATGTGTGTGTATGTGATAATGTTGGGGGGGGGGTTTTACTAAAGTACACGTGACTGGACGACACATTCATGTGGCAACAACTACAATGAAAATCGAGAAGAGCGAACATTATTTGATCGTTATAAACAACTGTCTAATTTGATGAAAATTTTGGTTAAGTTTGATATAAAATAATGATCTAATTTGATGTAAACTATAGTCTAGTTTGGTGTAAATGGTGGTCCATTTTGATATAAGCAATGGTCTAGTTTGATGTGAATGATGGTCTAGTTAGGTGTAAATGATGGTCTAGTTTGATGGAAATGATGATCGAGTTTGATATAAACAATTGTCTAGTTTGATGTAAATGATGGTCTAATTTGATGTTAATGATGGTCTAGTTTGATGTAAATGATGGTCTAGTTTGATGTAAATGATGGTCTAGTTTGATTTAATGAGTTTCAAAAGCAAACAAAGAGAACAACGAACCACAACTAAACATAAAGATATTTTAAAAAATAAATAAAATCACAGTGTTATTCTATTGCAGTCAGTACTATTCCCTCACGCGGACAACAAACACAATAGACTATTCTCGACCTAGGACAATACAAACGAATTTGTTGTCTGTCTATCTATCTATCTATCTATCTATCTATCTATCTATCTATCTATCTATCTATCTATCTATCTATCTATCTATCTATCTATCTATCTATCTATCTATCTATCTATCTATCTATCTATCTATCTATCTATCTATCTATCTATCTATCTATCTATCTATCTATCTATCTATCTATCTATCTATCTATCTATCTATATCTATCTATCTATCTATCTATATCTATCTATCTATCTATCTATCTACCTATATCTATATCTCTCTTTCTGTCCCACTGACGTGTCTTAATATTTAGGTACCAACTTTTTCTTTTTTTCCCCCTCCGCGGTCAATTTTTTTTCCATCAACGTCACGGTGAAAGAAATTATCGCTGACCGGAGCTACGTTATTGTTGGTCACGCTGGTGTTAGGTCTCTATGGGAGGCCCCAATTTGACCAGCAGGTAACCGGTCGTAAAGACAGCTGACCTGATCTCACGTCATCCTTGATGGTCACTTAAGGTCTTTCACAAGTTCATTTTGTTTTGTTGTCAGTGGAGTCACCCAATGTTATGTAATGACCACTGGTGATTTAATGTCCAGTTACGGTGGATAGCTGTCTATGTGAACGGCTGTTTTCCAGAGTACCATACTAAAACAGGGATGCGATAATTAAATTGTCTACCCCCCGCCCACAACGACCCTCCCTTCCATAGATGGAAAAGTTTGAACAGTTTGACCATGTAGTGTAGCATTAAAACAACATTATCTATATACTTATAAGACGCATTTGCTGTCTGTCTGTTCCCTTAAAACTCAAGATCCAGACAACCAAATAACGTGAAATTTGGTACACATACACATAATTACATGGGAAAGGTCATGAAACAGGTTTCGTTCCATCTCAATGGGTAGTTTAATTGTAATTAATTATTTTAGTATTTTACTATATTAAAGTAATCGCGGTATGGGAACGCCATCGCTATAAATAAAAATCCTCTGTGACGTCATTTCCCGATGATACATTTTTTTTATTTGCTGCTGTATCGTGCCACACAAACTTGCTTTTGTGCATAATAAAGTAGTTTTTTTTTTTACTTTTGCTACACGGAACACAACATTTTAGAGAAAACTTTACTAAACAAAAGATCCAGAAATTGTACAGAGAAAGGGAGGGAAAGAGATAGATAAAGAGAGAGAGGGAGGCAGGGAGGGAGAGAGGGAAGGAGGGAGGGAGGGAGGGAGGGATAGAGAAAGGTAGGGAGGTAAAGAGAAAGGGATGGAGAGGGGGTAGGAAGGGAGAGAGAGGGTGGGAGAGAGGAGAGATAAAGAGAGAAAGGGGCAGGGAGGGAGAGAGAGGGAAAGAGTGAGGGAGGAGGGGGAGGGAGGGGAAGGAAGAGGGAGAAAGGGAGGGGAGAGGGGGAGAAAAGGGGGAAAGAGAAACGGAGGGAGGGAGAGAGGGGGTAGGTAGGGAGAGAGAGGGGGAGGGAGGGAGAGAGGGAGGGTGGGAGGGAGGGAGAGATAAAGAGAAAGAGAGGGAGGGAGAGAGATAAAGAGAGAGGGGGCAGGGAAGGAGAGAGAGAGGGAAGGAGGGTGGAGGAAGAGGGGAGAGAAGGAGGGAGGGAGAGAGAGGGAGATGGGAGAGGGAGGGAGGGACAGAGGGGGGGAGGGAGAGAGAGGGAGTGTGGGAGAGAGAGGGGAGAGATAGGGAGGGAGAGAGAGGGGGGGTAGGGAGAAAACAGAAGGTAAATAGAAAACCTTATTCTAAACCCGGGCAAAGCCGGGTACTTGCAGCTAGCCTTTAAATAACAGTCTTCAGTCCCTTGCTGCCTTCTTTATTTTTTTTTAAATATTTTAACATCGTACCAATTACTACCAGTAAAATTATTAACTTGTATTCATACAAAATGAGACAGACTCAATCCTGACAGAAAGTTTTGTCTAAGATCAGACAACTGAGACAAGTTCCAAGTTCATACAAGTGAGAAAATTTTTTTTTTAAATACTCAAAGTGCAAGTACAAGTACTCCAAAAAAAGGTTGATGTACAGTATTTTTGGTACAACAAGTATTAAAGTACCCCATCTTAAAAACAGTCCTAACCAATCACAAACTATCATAAAAAGATTTTGTTATGTTCTGTCCCGTTAGTCTGTCACAGTTAAAAATCAAACACAAATAGACACAGACATTTGGAATATGACCATTGAAGCACGCACTGAAACAAAATAAGACACATTAACACACTTCATTACGTCACACTTCATTACGTCACACTCTTAGGCTGCACAAAGACCACCGAGTCAGCCCCACTGGACATAGTATTTAATAGCGTTGGTAGTCATTCACTGGCCATAGAAAAATGCACCGACAACGCCAGGCTTTCATTCGCGCGTCCCTTTAATATTGACCACAGTGTGAAGTGGTCATTACTGGATTAAAGACTCTCTCCGATAGCAATAAAAATGACCGGAGATGACCGATTTGGACACTCTAGCTGGACACTAAATGAACGGTCTCAAGTTATCGCCTTCTGTTACACAAGAAGGGAGTGAATTTCTCCATTACCAGTTCACCGTATTCTCACCCTTGTTTAGTGTCTTCTTTAAAAAGAATAACCAGTGAACAAAATACATAGGTATACTTATAACAGTTTCACATTAAGAAATATTTATGAAGTAATATCAATGATAAATACAGCAGGGGTGGGCAAACATTTATAGCCGTGGGTCACACCGAGTTTGACCGGACCAGGAGCAGATAAATGGTGTGTTGACATAAACTAATGTAAATGAAAGGTAAACGTGATCACTTTAGTGACGTACTCCTCCCTGTAGCGGATTAAACACTGACGGCATGCGGGCGTAGTTTGCCCATGGCTGATGTACTGTATTTCATTCAGATTGGTGTATCACACAGGCAGTGATGTATTGTTTGCAGTATTCATTATATTTACAGTTTATCACACAGGCAGTGATGTATTGTTTGCAGTATTCATTATATTTACAGTTTATCACACAGGCAGTGATGTATTGTTTGCAGTATTCATTATATTTACAGTTGTATCATACAGGCAGTGATGTATTGTTGTATGCAATATTCATTATATTTACAGTTATACGATACAGGCAGTGGTTTCGGGTTGTTGCATCCAGGTATAATATATTCTGATGTGGAAATGACACTACACAACTCTTCCATTGGGAACTAACGTGTTCAATCGATGACTTTTGAGATCTCTTAAGAATTCACAACTGTTCCTCTTTATGTTGTTATTGTTCTATTTACAAGTCTATCTGCATTCAATGTTCGTCGTAGTTCAATTCCACGAGACAACGTCACACAATGGTTGGCGCTATTTTATTATCCATTTATATTCGGGTAGATGTTTTTAATTACAACATTCGACGTCTCAATATTTATTACGGCTAGACAAAGCCGTATTTGTATTATGGCTAGACAAAGCTGTATTTGTGTTTCAAAGAGGTTTAATCCGTTGCATTCTATTTGTCGTCCACATTGACTACCATGGTTACCATCGATAATATTTCACGGATGAAATATGTTGAACTATAAGCCACTAAGGGGACGGGAGGTCGTGCGGTGTCGACAGTCGACCGGAGGGTCCCGGGTTCGAATCTCAGTGAGAACCTTGGGATTTTTCAGGTCCTGGTGATAGTCCCCAAGTCCACCCAGCTTTAAATGGGTACCTGGCATTAAGTTGGGGGAGTAAAGGCGGCTGGGCGTTGTGCTAACCACACAACCCCTTCATATGCCGAGGTTATAGAAACAGATGAATTCTACACTTCATCTGGCCCGATGGCCCGTTAGGGTTAAGGGAAATTTTTTTTTATAAGCCACTAATGTGACAGCTTTTTGTAGTGCCCCTTTTTTATATATCACCATTATAGCCGAGTGACTGGACACGCCGGCCCCCAACACATATACTACAACACTTTGTATGCAACCTACTACGTGTGGTGCAATTGATGTTTCTGTATAAGACTAGATCTAACAGTTGCATTGATTCCACATTGTCTTGGATACAACACGTCAATCGTAGCCGAGTGACTGGACACGCCGGGCCCCAACAGATATACTACAACACGTCAATTGTAGCCGAGTGACTGGGCACGCCGGGCCTCAACACATATACTACAACACGTCAATCGTAGCCGAGTGACTGGGCACGCCGGGCCTCAACACATATACTACAACACGTCAATCGTAGCCGAGTGACTGGACACGCCGGGCCCCAACACATATACTACAACACGTCAATCGTAGCCGAGTGACTGGACACGCCGGGCCCCAACACATATACTACAACACATCAATCGTAGCCGAGTGACTGGACACGCCGGGCCCCAACACATATACTGCAACACGTCAATTGTAGCCGAGTGACTGGACACGCCGGGCCCCAACACATATACTATAACACTTTGTATGCAACCTACTACGTATGGTGCAATTGATGTTTCTGTATAAGACTAGATCTAACAGTTGCATTGATTCCACATTGTCTTGGATACAGACTAGATCTAACAGATGCATTGATTCCACATTGTCTTGGATACAGACTAGATCTAACAGATGCATTGATTCCACATTGTCTTGGATACAGACTAGATCTAACAGATGCATTGATTCCACATTGTCTTGGATTGCTTGTTTGTTGTGCCCACATTTTAACGATACATTTATTTTACTTCACTCAATCGTTTCTTCTCTAGACCAGACACACCCCATCCAGACACACCCCTTCCAGACACACCACTTCACGTTTGTGTAAATCTTTGGATATAAATCCTTTGCTCCTTTAATTTCCTGCAAAATAATTGAATAAATAAAGTCCCCCTAACCAAATATAGGCCCCGGGACAGATGAATTCCGTTGGTTGTCACTGAGGATCGAACCCAGGACCCTTAAAGCCCCGTCCCCCAGTTTTCTATACACATTTTCTTTAATCGTTTTCCACTCTAATAAGTTAATTGAAAAAAATTATCATTTGGATGTTTACTTTTGTGTTTTTATCATTACACTTTGTTTAAACCTAAACCATTTTAAAAACTATTTATAGACTTTTCCTTATGTAATTTGTTGCCATAATTCACCCACATACACATTCCAATACATTTTCATAAAAATAAGTACATTTTTTTTTTCGTTTTCACAGTTCAGGCTGTTCATTTGGCCAAGTGTCACATTTCAAGTTTGTGAGACTCACTGATGCCACATACAGGTCAGTGATTACTATTGTTACATCTGTAAGTGACGTCAAGCCTGCTATCTATCCACCACCTCTTTCATTTAACATGTAGATCGAGTGTCAGATCACGTGATACATTTGTTTATATTTAGTTTGTTCAAAATGTCCCATCTTTTTCATGGTTATTGTTTTATCTTTACTTGTAAAAAATTTTTTTGTCCTTTTACAGTTTTAAAAAAAAGTTAGAGATTGTATTACGTTTTAAATTTAAAAAAAAAAATTAATTTTTATAGCAGAAAATGTTTAAAATGTTAAGTTCTTCCAATGTAGTTGTAAATAAATGTTTTAATCAACCATTTTTACTTACTGCTGACTAGCTGCCACTCTTAATGACGTAATAGAGTTCACATTTCACGAAACTCCTTAAATTACATCGTAGAACTCTCATACCATATTTTTTTTTCTTTTACATTAGAATAGGTTATAGGTCAAACTGATCGCGTCCTTTCAGATCTACATAGAAGTTTATGCAAAAGCGCGTTATAAAACAGATACAGGAACTAGTAAATTCTTGAATATGTACGTCTAATATAAAACTGCCATATAACGTATACTATAAAACTGCTATATAACGTATAAACAAAACAACGAATTCAACAGATGACAGTACGACGAAGATACAACACAGACGACAGTATACACTGTAAACAAGAAGTTAAATATAATAATTAAATTAGGGAACAGAATTCCTCAACATCCATTATAATTTAAAACCCAACAATAAAAACTGCACGTAGTTCCAACATTTATTTTCCAATTGTCATCTTGTTGACAGCACTGTCCAGTTTAGTTTGCGACTGTTGCTCAATTAATGATAATAATTTTATTGTTTAAATTTTCCTTGGCAAAAGAGTCCGATTCTTTTCCTCTCGCCATATTGTCTTGTGTTTTCTTTTTATTATTAATATTTTCTCCCCATTCGCTTTCTTCTTTTCTAATCAATTTCTGATGTTTTCCTTCTCAGCAGGGAAGGTCGCTCCTATAGAAACCCATCTTCATAGGGCGTGTCTGTATCTTTGTGTGCGAGTGTGTTTGAGTGTCTGTGTGTTCGTGTGAGTGTATGTTTCGTTGTGTGTGTCTATGTGTTTGTCTCTTTATGCCAGTTTGTATCATTATGTGTGTGTATGTGTGTGTGTGTGTGCGCTTATGTGTTTGTGGCTGCAGCCTTTCGGAATGGCGTCTAGGACCTAGGGTGACAGCCTCGTGATAGGAGCGTTTCGTGTAAAATTCCCTTGGTTGTGACTGAGGATCGAACCCAGGACCCCCCTCACCGTCCCCCAGTTAGCTATACACATTTTCGTTATTTTCCAAGGTCGTTGAAACAAATTATTAATTGATTGTTTACTATTGTGTTTTTATCATGATACTTTGCTTAGACCTGTTCCATTTTACAAACTGTTTAAAACTGTCATTTGTGCCATTATTAACCGTATTACACTGTCCAAGCCCCCCCCCTACCCGTGCTGTAATGCTAAGGCCGCCTCTAGTCTTTGCATCTTTTAATGTTTGTGTGTGTGTGTGTGTGTTTATATCTATATATGTGGGTGTTTTAGTGTGAATTTGTAAGGCTATGTTTGTTCACAATCCCATTCGTGGTTGATAGAGCCAGGAGAAACAAGTCACACACGTACTTGGACGTGAATAAATAAATGGACTTGAATAACTGCAGGACTGTGATCTATGTGATCAATGGCGTCATTGGAACTCTAACCCGTCACATTTAAACTAAATCTGACTTAGACTCGAACCTATGATGTTTGGATGGAGATATAAACTCACCGCTACAGAGCCACTCAACAATACGCGTCCAATAATTCAACAGGGAAGTTTAAACAAGCAATTAAGCCTGTTCCATTCTGGACACAGGACGTGTTAGCGCATTTTCGTATTATGTATCAGTACGTATGCTATCTTTCAGTAAATATTTGTAAATTTTGGAAATGTTTACAAATTCAATTGTGTAATGCATATATCTGAAAAAAGATATTAAAAAAGACGTTTCTTTATAATTGAAAACAAAATTATTTTCTCTTAAATCTAACTACAAGTGGTTTGTGGTCACTGAAATAGGACTCATAATTGAAACATTCTAAATTGTAGTCATTTAATCGTCCGAAAACTCCGTCAATTGTTGTTTGATAAATTGTTGTTGCCAATCTTGGTCCCCTTTTACGGCCCTCAGAAATCAGATCGCGAAATGGACTTTTGATGTACACTTGGCAGGCCAAGATCTACACAATGATATATACATCATGGGTCTAGGACTTATGGTTGCTGAGATATAGGGCGGTCCATTATTAATATAGCTTATATAGTAAAAAACGGTACTTTATAAGGCCCCTTTTACGGCCCTGAGAGGTCAGATCGCGAAATGGAAAAAAGTCATTTCTTAGCAGGCCAAGACCTACAAAATGATATATACATCATGGGTCTAGGACTTATGGTTGTTGAGATCTAGGGTGATGACGGACAGACGGACAGACAGACAGACAAAACGGGGACAATAGAGCATTTTTTTCGAAAATGCTCTAAAAAATAACCGACGAAAATATCCGGAACTGCTCGGCATGATGGGACGGGGAGGGGGGCATTTCTTTTTAAAAAATCTGGCCACATCAACCGTCTTAACTTTGATTTCTATGAAAGACCCGTCAGGACACGTTTTGATGCTGGAGATCAACTAGAAGGGAAGCTTTAGTTTCATTTAGAAAATATAATACTGTTATGGGCAACACAATGTTGTTGTTTTACAAGCGCTACGCTCATCCTTAGAACTTGTAAACAAAAAACAACAATACAAAATACTTCATTTCAAACAAAAATATTTCACGATAAATAATTTAATTCCCACTATTATAACTTAATTTTTTTTCCACCATTTTTTGTGAACAGCTAATAAATAGTTCTAGAATTTATAAGCATGTATAGCCTTGACCTTCAATATTGTGTAGGTTAATTAGAATGGATGTGAATGTATCAATTACACTCAATAGACATGACACCGCATTTTAAAAGTTGGTACATTGATACGATATATATATATGGGGTTTCCTGACACATGGACCGAAGAATAAAAACTATATTGAATGTCCATTGTCAATTTTAAATGACAATTCCGAAAGTCGTAATATTTGTGTTACTGTGTATCAATATTTAGTTGCTACACTCAAAAAATAACATAATTGGCGGCATATTTAAAGTCATTATTTGATATGTATTCAATGCAGTGACTTATGAATGAAAAATACAATGTCCGACCGTACCAGTTTAACAAAATAGTGTCCACAGAGGCGGATTTAACTGCGGGGTATGCACGCCCTAGGCCCCGCCTTGTAATACTAATATTTAACGAAGTTAAAACAATTGTTAATCATAAAACTCTTTTTTTATTAGATTTTTTTAACAGACCAAACGTATGTATCAATACATTCATACTACTACGTATTGCATATCATAACCCCCCACACACTGACGCCCACACACATACATGCGTGTTACCTCAGATGACTTAACAACACCACGTCATGACCCCATCCCTCGTTACGGCCCGCCCCACCAAGTCATACAACCACGTAAATGATATGTTATAAATAGTTGGTAATCATGAAATGGACCAATGCACGCTCCTGAATATTACTTGTTCCCATGTGTCGTGTGGTAGGCCCAATGTTTATAATTTGCTAAATCAAAGAGACGTTTATTATTTACCTAAAAATTTCATATCGCTGTCAATTTCCTTGAAATTTTTAATGGTTCGTTTTAACTTGATATAATTGAAAGATTTAGGCTGTCTCAATACAGATCAAATTAAAGAAAGTTTTTGTTATATTTTATTTTTCTTTCAATATTGTGCCTCTGCAGATTGCTCTTAATGTGATTACTTAAAGCAAATCAAACAATATTAATAGAAAAAAATCGCTTTTGATCATTTCCTTGAGAAAAATCCTGGCATAATGGCAATTTATACCATAAGAACTTACCTTATGTGCCAGCTTAGCGTTGAAACATTTGATGTTTTAGCAGATAGCTGATGATTGCCGCGTAGTTTATTGTTAAATGAAACGTTTTTTTCTAGTGTCAATAACTGCATAGCATTAAACCCGACAATCCTATTGAGTGAATGGAAAAGGCCAGAGTGGTTCTCAGCTTTTTGCGAGATTTGAGGACCACGTTCCAACCTGAGACATAATCCATATACCAATTTCATTTGTTCTCACTTACCTTCCTGGCACAAACACATACGACGAAAAAAAAATGTATAAAGATGAATAAAAGCGACAGCAGACGATAAAAGAAATCTACAGCAGAGATGCTTGACGCGATAGCAGGCAGGATTTGGTTTGATCTTGTTTCATTGAAAGCTTTTCCCTTAATTCTGCCTTTTATACCATAAAGCCTTGTGAATTCAAATGAGGTATTCGTAATAAATAGTGAGATATTGATAGGACGTGTGTTGATTTTTAGGTTTACTTGTGTGCAGAGACAAATAATGTAGTTCTGACAATTAATACACACATGAACTGGGCAATAACAGTTCAGTGTTTGATTTTACTTGTTGTTTGTCATTGAATGAAACACATATTTAATAAACAGCCGTAAATATATATTCCTTTACGTTTTAGGTATAAAGTTTATCTTATAAATAGAATAACACAATTTTAAGATACAGATAGGTATAGAAAATGTAATATGTAGTCAGATACGTAAATAGATTGACATTTATTAATAGATAGGTATATAGATAGACATACAGATATAAATAGATACATAAATAGATACACATTTATAAATAGAATGGTATAAAGATATATATTTGTAAATAGATAGGTATATAGAAAGATAGATATAAATAGATACGTAAAAAGATATTTATCAATAGGTATAAAGATAGATATAAAGGTAAGTAGATAGATAGATAGAATAGGAGACGCATGCATGTGGATAAACATATAGATAGTTAAATAAAACTATACAGAAATAGACTTTGCTCTAAATGTTGAGATCACGTGACTTGTAGTAGCCACCGACTTTGGGCTCCTGGCTGTTCCTTTGATCACTGTACACTTGCCAGTCTTGGCTGTTCCTTTGATCACTGTACACTTGCCAGTCTTGGCTGTTCCTTTGATCACTGTACACTTGCCAGTCTTGGCTGTTCCTTTGATCACTGTACACTTGCCAGCCCTGGCTGTTCCTTTGATCACTGTACACTTGCCAGTCCTGGCTGTTCCTTTGATCACTGTACACTTGCCAGTCTTAGCGATGTTGTTCATTGGAGGTAACGGTTTTGACCCTTTTAATAATAAACTCCTATTAAATATGATTCTAAGACAGCGACTTTTTTCTAGGACCTTTAAATACATTAGAAATATTCTGTATACCTAAATAAAATACTAAACTATTATTCAATCATGCCGGACTCTCATAGTAACTATCTCCTTACGAATACTTATGGCCTTATTTCCGACGTGTCACACCTATTTTGTACATATACACGCTTAGTTAGTGCAGATACACGCTTAGTTAGTACAGATACAAGCTTAGTTAGTACAGATACACGCTTAGTTAGTACAGATACACGCTTAGTTAGTACATATACACACTTAGTACAGGTGCAAGCTTAGTTTTATACATACACGTTGATTTCTACTTTACGCGCTAATTGTCCATATTTCTAGATAACAATACTAACAACTTGAATTATGAGTCAGTGACGAAGAGTTGGATCACATCTACGCCCAGAGGCGCAACTAGACCAAACTTTCAGGGGGGGGGGGGGCAAAAAAAATCACTTGTATTAAAAAATCACACTATTTATATATTTGTATTTTATTTTAAACAAATTTTGGTCTAATCTTTTAATTTTTTTTTAATTCGGAGGGGGCAAATGCCCCCCCCCCAGTTGCGCCACTGTCTACGCCTCTGACCTATGTCTCCTGTTGTGCATTCATGACAACTGGTGTGGCTGCAGAATGGGGGAAAACAAAAAGTCCCTCCAGCGTTTTACGTCTCGGTATTGGAACTTCTCATCATTACATGAATAGAAGAGGAACATAAATTGGCACATGGTCGTACGGCGTAGAAGGATGACTGTCGACCTGAGGGTCCCGGGTTCAAGCCCAGGGGAGTCATTTGTATATGTTAAGTCTTGTTGAAGCTACATCTAGCTTAAGAATGGTATCTGACATTATTTGGGGAAGTAAAGACGACAGGGCAATGGTCTATTCTCACAATCCCTCATTATACTGTAGGCTAGAAACAGGTGAGGTCTACATTCTACACACTGATGGGATATAAAAAGGAAATAGTTGATTTAGTTTAGATTTCAATCAATATAGTTTTAGCATTAATGGAATGGTAGCTTCAAACTGTATGCTACTTAATTATATATTTTGATTCTTGTTTTATTCCCATTGTCAGTACAAAATTGTGTTGCGTCTTTGCGGTTCGATATATCAGGGCTGCTACAAATTGATTCTAGAGCCCCTGTCAACTGGGACCCCTCTGATTACACACACACACACACACACACACCAACTGCCAAGTCATTTCATAATTTAATTCTTATTCATAATCACGTCCTCGAGTTAAAACAACATGTATGACGCCATTCACACATTACCAGTTGTATTTTTGCAATCTTCAACCCTGTCTGTCTATTTCCGCGTTTCTGAAGATGTAAAATCATAGACTAGATGTGTTATAATTATATTGAACGAAAAATATAAAAAATAGACATGATAAATGTGATTCATTAAATATATTATCGTACACATTCATAAACTCGACGTTCAATATAAATTTGAGTGTATTAGTGTCTGCTGGTGTGATCATTGTTACATGAAGAGTATGTTTGGTGAAATATTCAGTCTGTCCCCATTTATTCTAAACTGACCATTGGGTTAACCAGAAAGTAGATTGTCGGACTTGGATACAAAACAAGTCAAACACATTTCCTCAACGGTTTTCCCCACCTCCCACGGGTCACCAACTTAGTCAAGGGGAGGCTATCTAATTCACGGGCTAGTGCAGTGTGCATATCTGTGTGTGTATGTAGCTATGTATGTGTATGTGTGTGTGTATGTGTGCTACCAATTTGTCGCACTTAGCGAGCGCCTGTGACGACATCATCTCATCCGTGACGATTGACTGGCATGAAAGAATCAAAGAGAGACCGCCGCTTGTCGTCTGCTAAGCATGGCGAAGATCAATTCAACAGCAATAGTTTCTTTTAGAGTGGCTCTTTTTTTTAGACCTGTTTATGATCTGTGGAATAATTGTCCAGTTCGCTTTCAGCCAACTCTCTCTCCATCCCTACCCACCCCTTTCCACACCCCGTCTCACCAACACAATCTTTCAATATTGTTTCTGTCCTAGTTTTTTTTTTTAATGTTCACTTTGTTGTTCCGTGTGGTGCCACCAAGCCACACCATTAAGTCACAGCACTTTTTAAGTCCTAATGACTGCACGTGATGCTAGGACATTAAGTCACAGAACTTTTAAGTCATAATGACTGAACGTGATGCTAGGACATTAAGTCATAGCACTTTTAAGTCCTAATGACTGCACGCGATGAATTGACATAATGTAGACAGACTGCATGCGATGAATTGACATAATGTAGACAGTACATAAAGTCAAGATGATTGCAATAACAAAGTACAAAATGTCTGCGTTTAAAGCCAATATATAAAGACATAATGCCCGAGAATACAGCCAATATATATATAAAGACAATGCCTGAGAATACAGCCAGTATATAAAGACATAATGCCTTGAAATAAAGCCAGTTTATTAAGAAACAAATCTGACATTTATAATCCTGTGTGATAAACATTATTCTATGTGTATCTAGAGACAGAGTCTAAGGAATTACTCTGTGTGTATCTAGAGACAGAGTGTAAGGAATTACTCTATGTGTCTAGAGAAAGAGTGTAATGAATTACTCTATGTGTCTAGAGACCGAGTCTAAGGAATTACTCTATGTGTATCTAGAGATATAGTGTAAGGAATTACTCTATGTGTATCTAGAGATATAGTGTAAGGAATTACTCTATGTGTATCTAGAGACAGAGTGTAAGGAATTACTCTGTGTCTCTTTAGACAGAGTGTAAGGAATTACTCTGTGTGTATCTAGAGACAGAGTGTAAGGTATGCTCATCCTTTAATATGACGCTGAATGTTTTATTCGAACCCAATTTTCCTGTCCATTACGAAGGTAAACACAACTAAAGCATGATAGTCAATAGAGTAGATGAAACGTAGTTTAATTTTCTCTGGAGCTATGTCAAACTATGGCATTTTGTGGCTGATACTTGTGTGGCTGATACTTGTCGCCTTTATTTTCCTACTAAATAACAAACTTCCATTTTTTAAGCGAACTTGAGGGAGTCACTCGGACCTGGGACTTCCCGGGACTGCTCTCTATCTCTCAGCCATCCCGTGATGGTTTGACCAGTCTCAACTTTTGTTTTAAGAATATATGTCAACTTTTTGAAAGTTGTTTATACAACATTGCGATAGTCCCGATGGGAATGAACACTTGCGAACATTTGAAATTAAACTGAATTATTACAAGTAAAGAGTAATAAAAAAATTTGTCAGACATAATCATTGAATTTCCCATAATGCTCTACTCTCAGTGTGGTCGAACGACGAAACTCATTCAATATTTTTATGATCTTAGCACCATTTAATGTCAGGTTCGTTTAAAAGGCATGCGTTTCTTGATGTGAGAATCATATACACGTAGACTGTTGGGGATGGGGAAAAGGGAGGGGGGATGTCAAATAAATACATAACAACATGGTCTGGCATCAAGCAATGTGCAGACAGACTTATATGCGATTACACCCGCGGCAATTATTTCTTTAAACCATTGAACGTTTAGAGCTGTATTTGTTATGCTTAGTCGCACTCCCTTTATTCTCTGTATCAAAGGGTTCCTCGCTAAGGCATCCGAAACAAAATAAAAAGACAAAATAAAAAAATAGAATCATAAAAAAATAAAGACGTAAAAAAAAATAAAGTGACGCGAAACGAAACAAACAAAAAGCCTCTTCATCAAACCGTGAACTCGAACGAATAGGCTTCCAGTGGAGTGGCCATTTTAGGAGGCTATCGGTAGGAACCGTCCGGAAAAATGGGAGCAGTCTAGCCTGGTGGCAAACATAAATACATTGGCTGATAGTGTAGCACATTTGAGAGAAAGCTATTGGAACTTTGGGAAATGAGAAAGAAATTAGAGGAAAAAAAAAAACAATAACATGGCTAGCACATCTCCCTTTGCCCACCATGTCACAGACTCACGCAACTATCCATACATATTGCTCTCTGTAAGATATCTTGTTTTTTTTGTTTGCTTTTTCTGAAACTTGCAGTTTTATTTTCGTATTTTTTTTACGCTCGACAGTTTTTAGAGAGTAAATTAAGTCTATCTCTCTCACTCTCTCTCATCCTCTCACTTAGCCGCACTTTTTGTGTTTCTCTTTGTGTGTTTGTGTATGCGTACTACGGATCACCCCGGGTTCTTCAAACGTAAACAATGGGATGAGTGTGACAGTCTGTCCACGTGACTGTGACAAAGTGATCGCTCACTGTGACAAGTCCTCTTAGTTTATTTATTGAATCCCAATAACAGTTGAACAATTTCATGTTGTTTTTGTTTCCCGTTTGGTCATTTTACTTCAACATAATAAAATGGATTACTTGAACTTATTACTTGAGTTACTTCAACACTTCTTGTATTTGGTTGACCTTGTTAGCAGTCATGTTCACGTTCAGTTCATTCCAAAATAATGAATTCACTAATGTATACATCATGATATTGGCGTCTAACATCTCATTGACGATGAACCCAGACAAATCAGTACATTTAAGGGCCCTTGATATCGATGCATTTTGAGGCCCTAGATACCACCGCAGATTTTTGGCTGTTAATAAAACATAATGGTGTTCCAGGTGCTTATATCGCCTGCCCTTCCTTGTTGCTAAAATAAAACAAGCAATCTAAGCCTGTTCCATTCTGGACACAGGACGTGTTAGCGCATTTTCGTATTATGTATCAGTACGTATGCTATCTTTCAGTAAATATTTGTAAATTTTGGAAATGTTTACAAATTCAATTGTGTAATGCATATATCTGAAAAAAGATATTAAAAAGACGTTTCTTTATAATTGAAAACAAAATTATTTTCTCTTAAATCTAACTACAAGTGGTTTGTGGTCACTGAAATAGGACTCATAATTGAAACATTCTAAATTGTAGTCATTTAATCGTCCGAAAACTCCGTCAATTATTGTTTGATACATTGTTGTTGCCAATCTTGGTGAAAGTAGTTCAATGTTGAAGTTTGTTTCGAAGAAGTTTTCAATTTCTGCCCCGGACTCTTTGAAATCTTGATTGAAGTCCCCACAATTGATGACGTTTGGTTGATAGAGTTGTGCTGCAAAGTTGTCATTGAAGAAATCTTTTACAAACCGATTGTTTATTGCTGGGTTTTTGTATACGTTGATAATAACAATGTTATCTACCATACACGATGTTGCTTCGATGTGTTGATGTTGACCAGATTCTTGTTTAATCGATTTTGGTTGTGATGTCATCAATCCAGAATTTGTGTTTGCATAGATAATCGTACCTTCTGAGGAAGTTACTCTGAGAACAACGAGTTCGTTACTTTAAGGTAACACGTTCGACTCGCTTGTCGCTGTAGTAATTGTTCCAAGTGGATGTATTAGTTTAGATTAGGAGTTGTAGATTTAATTGTAAAGTGAATATGTGACTGAAATAGGACTCATAATTGAAACATTCTAAATTGTAGTCATTTAATCGTCCGAAAACTCCGTCAATTGTTGTTTTATATAAAGTACGGGAAGTAAGTCATATTGAATAACTGTTACAAAAATAAATAATGATTACGCCCCTTTGATTAGCTTTTATTATTTATATTTAAAATATAAGCAAAACGGTACATAAAAATCTCTTATATTTTGGCCCTGAGAGGTAAAATCGTAAAATGGACTTTTGATGTACACTTGGCAGGCCAAGACCTACACAATGATATATACATCATGGGTCTAGGACTTATGGTTGCTGAGATATAGGGCGGTCCATTATTAATATAGCTTATATAGTAAAAAACGGTACTTTATAAGGCCCCTTTTACGGCCCTGAGATGTCAGATCGCGAAACAGAAAAAAGTCATTTCTTGGCAGGCCAAGACCTACAAAATGATATATACATCATGGGTCTAGGACTTATGGTTGTTGAGATCTAGGGTGATGACGGACGGACAGACAGACAGACAGACAGACAAAACGGGGACAATAGAGCATTTTTTTTTTGAAAATGCTCTAAAAAAATTGACCGGGGGCGGGGGGGCTAGTTTGCTTATCCAATAGAACAGCTGTGTGTATTTTGTATTGTATGCAGACAACAGAATAATACATTCTATACGTGGTCCAATAGAACGGCTGTGTGTATTTTGTATTGTATGCAGACAACAGAATAATACATTCTATACGTGGTCCAATAGAACGGCTGTGTGTATTTTGTATTGTATGCAGACAACAGAATAATACATTCTATACGTGGTCCAATAGAACGGCTGTGTGTATTTTGTATTGTATGCAGACAACAGAATAATACATTCTATACGTGGTCCAATAGAACGGCTGTGTGTATTTTGTATTGTATGCAGACAACAGAATAATACATTCTATACGTGGTCCAATAGAACGGCTGTGTGTATTTTGTATTGTATGCAGACAACAGAATAATACATTCTTTACGTGGTCCAATAGAACGGCTGTATTTTGTATTGTATGCAGACAACAGAATAAAACATTCTTTACGTGGCCCAATAGAACGGCTGTGTGTATGTTGTATTGTATGCAGACAACAGAATAATACATTCTTTACGTGGTCCAATAGAACGGCTGTGTGTATTTTGTATTGTATGCAGACAACAGAATAATACATTCTTTACGTGGTCCAATAGGGGAGATCAGTACGGCATCGACCAATATCTCATATGCAAGGGAAGCTACTCCTTGGTCTGGTTTTTTTTCTTTCTTTCATAGTCGAAGCCACTTTGAAGCCAATTTAAACATATGCTTAGCACATAGTTAACATATTATTTCAGTGGAATAAGAAAAACATGTTCTCATACTTATAGTTATTAGCAGCTTAGTGTCAATTTTATTCTTATTTATACAAGTATTTGTTTGTTCAATTGAAGTCAGATTTTTTTTCACAATGTATATCCAATTCCAATACAATCTTATCCGTGTTGGAATCATTGTTTGTCATAGTCTATTCAAATTTAATAAGTAAATAAATGTAGGCCTATTGTTTGTCATAGTCTATTCAAATAAGTCAATAAATGTAGGATTATTTCTTCTCTACCGAAAGCTCTAAAGCAGTGGTCCCCAACCTTTTTCTCGCCGCGGACCGGTCGAAGTTTGATCATTTCAGCGCGGCCTGCTGGGGGTGGGTGGGGGACTTGATTATTTATATTTTAAAATTATTCGATTTACAGTGTCACAGCCGCTCACAGTCACTCAGCTCCCGGTTAACCTATCGCCCATGAAAAGTCGCACAATCCCGAGAGAAATATACCAGAGTAAACAAAAGGGAAATAATGTAATGTTCCTTGGGCGACCCAGTACCATTTAATCCACGGTACCGATCCGCGGCTCGGGGATTGGGGACCACTGCTCTAAAGGATGTGAATGCTTTAACCTTTGTTAACATATATGGGAAGACTATGAAATGTACCCCCCCCCCCCCAAACCTCCAACTGCCTCTCTCCCATTTACTAAATTATTTTTTTTAATTTTGCTTAAATGAATTTATTATTTGTCTTTCTTCATGTCATCAACAGGACAGACAGGTGTCAATCAATTAGGGGGTGTGTTCGTGAATGGCCGGCCTCTTCCGGAACACATTCGGCGTAGGATCGTGGAGCTGGCCCAGATGGGCGTTCGGCCCTGCGATATCTCCAGGCAGTTGCTGGTCTCTCACGGCTGTGTCTCCAAAATTCTCACCAGATTCTACGAGACCGGTTCCATCAAGCCGGGGTCTATTGGCGGCGGGAAACCTACAGTCAGGGTAAATTGACTTGAACTTGACTTGGTCATTAAATTGTCTCGTTGTTTTTATATAGATCGGTGTGGCCACGCACGAGGTTGATATAGTAAAACATAAATACTTCTAAAAGCCGCAACATTGTCAATGTATTGTCATTTATTTTAAAGAATGTAATTAGATAAA
Organism: Bulinus truncatus; assembly: GCA_021962125.1. Classification (NCBI taxonomy): domain Eukaryota; kingdom Metazoa; phylum Mollusca; class Gastropoda; family Planorbidae; genus Bulinus; species Bulinus truncatus. The sequence continues at coordinate 3,413,376 of JAGDYQ010000047.1, read as the reverse complement.
GTAAAACATAAATACTTCTAAAAGCCGAAACATTGTCAATGTATTGTCATTTATTTTAAAGAATGTAATTAGATAAAGTAAAACATAAATACTTCTAAAAGCCGCAACATTGTCAATGAATTGTCATTGATTTTAAAGAATGTAATTAGATAATACTAAACATTAAAAATTGGTTGCCACACTAAGCTCAAAGAAGAACCACGTGCGGCTGTTATGTAGGTTACTCCAATGGCGTGACTACTACCAGTGTTACCCCATTCCATTGTCAGAGAGTAGCCTACAAGTCTACATTGTTGACTGGCGGTAAAGTCAGGACGCCTCACCGCCCCATCTAGTTTCGCCCCTACTCCTTACCCACGTAATTACATATTGCTTAAAATGACGTCATGTAAATATGTTGACACCTTGATTAAAATGAAACTGTTTCACGTTCTGTCTTCATCCACAGCATTCTACTATTTCAATGCTTCTCAAACTGTGCAAGCGGACACATTAAAAATTTTAATTAAATTAAAAAGGCAAAATCAAAACACCGGCATGTTTTTTCCTTTGCATGTTGCATAATCATGACTGCTCACTTTTAGTAATAATCCTACATTTGACGTAAAATAATACTAACAATTATCAGTTGATTTATTTCATCTCTAAAGATTTTACAGTAAGATGCTTCAACTATTCACCGGTATCGTAAATTTTCAACCAATCTATTTAAGCTAATATATATAAATGTATATAATTTTAAAAATAACCATAATCTTCTCACAGCAAGTAGCGACACCTCTGGTGGTCCAGAAGATTCTGGACCTGAAGCAACAGAACCCGTCCATCTTTGCCTGGGAGATACGTGACCAGCTGCTGACCCAGAGGATCTGTGACGACACTACCATCCCCAGTGTCAGCTCCATCAACAGAATTCTCAGGAACGCCACGTCATCAGGCGGTGACGTCACAGATTCGCAAACGGCCTTCGATATTGTCTCAAGGTAGTTCATTAAGCTTTATCTGGCCTATTTATGCCACGGCCGCAGAGGAATTACGGGGCCCCTAACAAACTATATCAACGGGGCCCCTCTGCTTCCCCGTTCCCTATTTCGTAGCAAAATAAAAATGTAAATTACAAGCTTACATGCCTGAGTAGTGTCGGATAGCACCGCCCCCCCACCCCCACTACCACATGTGCTTAGTGTTTGTCAACAAATACACATGCCAGTCTTTTTTGACCTGTGTATCTGTTTGTGTGTTTATTTGTATTTAGAGGATGAACTTGTGCATGATGTATCTGTTTGTGTGTTTATTTGTATTTAAGGATGAACTTGTGCATGATGTATCTGTTTG
>JAGDYQ010000047.1:3390810-3411541 GCA_021962125.1 Bulinus truncatus | reverse complement strand
AATGGGCCTACATTTATTGGCTTATTTGAATAGACTGTGACAAACAACGATTCCAACACGGATAAGATTGTATTGGAATTGGATATATATTGTGATAAAAAATCTGACTTCAATTGAATAAACAAATACTTGTATAAATAAGAATAAAATTGACATTAAACTGCTAATAACTATAAGTATGAGAACATGTTTTTCTTATTCCACTGAAATAATATGTTAACTATGTGCTAACCGTATGTTTAAATTGGCTTCAAAGTGGCTTCGACTATGAAAGAAAAAAAAAACCAGACCAAGGAGTAGCTTCCCTTGCATATGAGATATTGCTCTCCCCTTTTGGACCACGTAAAGAATGTATTCTTCTGTTGTCTGCATACAATACAAAATACACACAGCCGTTCTATTGGATAAGCAAACTAGCCCCCCCCCCCCCCGGGGTCAATTTTTTTAATTTAACAACAAGGAAGGGCAGGAGATATAAGCACCTGGGACCCACATTATGTTTTATTAACAGCCAAAAATCTGCGGTGGTATCTAGGGCCTCAAAATGCACAGATATCAAGGGCCCTTAACTGTACTGATTTGTCTGGGTTCATCGTCAATGAGATGTTAGACGCCAATATCATGATGTATACATTAGTGAATTCATTATTTTGGAATGAACTGAACGTGAACATGACTGCTAACAAGGTCAACCAAATACAAGAAGTGTTCAAGTAACTCAAGTAATAAGTTCAAGTAATCCAAGTAATATGACATTGTATTATGTTGAAGTAAAATGACCAAACGGGAAACAAAAACAACATGAAATTGTTCAACTGTTATTGGGATTCAATAAATGAACTAAGAGGACTTGTCACAGTGAGCGATCACTTTGTCACAGTCACGTGGACAGACTGTCACACTCATCCCATTGTTTACGTTTGAAGTACCAGGGGTGATCCGACACACAAGTACGCATACACAAACACACAAAGAGAAACACAAAAAGTGCGGCTAAGTGAGAGGATGAGAGAGAGAGGGAGAGAGAGAGAGAGAGAGAGAGAGAGAGAGAGAGAGAGAGAGAGAGAGAGGTGGATTAGAGAAAGAATAAATGATTGACTGACAGGTATTGACTTAATTTACTCTCTAAAAACTGTCGAGCGTAAAATAAATACGAAAATAAAACTGCAAGTTTCAGAAAAAACAAACAAAAAAAACAAGATAGCTTACAGAGAGCAATACGTATGGATAGTTGCGTGAGTCTGTGACATGGTGGGCAAAGGGAGATGTGCTAGCCATGTTATTGTTTTTTTTCCCCTCTAATTTCTTTCTCGTTTTCCAAAGTCCCAATAGTTTTCTTTGCGCTCAAATGTGCTACGCTATCAGCCGATGTATTTATGTTTGCCATCAGGCTACACTGCTCCCATTTTTCCGGACGGTTCCTGCCGATAGCCTCCTAAAATGGCCACTCCACTGGAAGCCTATTCGTTCGAGTTCACGGTTTGATGAAGAGGCTTTTTGTTTGTTTCGTTTCGCGTCACTTTATTTTTTTTTTTACGTCTTTATTTTTTTATGATTCTATTTTTTTTATTTTGTCTTTTTATTTTGTTTCGGATGCCTTAGCGAGGAACCCTTTGATACAGAGAATAAAGGGAGTGCGACTAAGCATAACAAATACAGCTCTAAACGTTCAATGGTTTAAAGAAATAATTGCCGCGGGTGTAATCGCATATAAGTCTGTCTGCACATTGCTTGATGCCAGACCATGTTGTTATGTATTTCTTTGACATCCCCCCTCCCTTTTCCCCACCCCCAACAGTCTACGTGTATATGATTCTCACATCAAGAAACGCATGCCTTTTAAACGAACTTGACATTAAACGGTGCTAAGATCATAAAAATATTGAATGAGTTTCGTCGTTCGACCACACTGAGGGTAGAGCATTATGGGAAATTCAATGATTATGTCTGACAATTTTTTTTTATTACTCTTTACTTGTAATATTTCAGTTTAATTTCAAATGTTCGCAAGTGTTCATTCCCATCGGGGCTATCTCAATGTTGTATAAACAACTTTCAAAAAGTTGACATATATTCTTAAAACAAAAGTTGAGACTGGTCAAACCATCACGGGATGGCTGAGAGTTAGAGAGCAGTCCCGGGAAGTCCCAGGTCCGAGTGACTCCCTCAAGTTCGCTTAAAAAATGGAAGTTTGTTATTTAGTAGGAAAATAAAGGCGACAAGTATCAGCCACACAAGTATCAGCCACAAAATGCCATAGTTTGACATAGCTCCAGAGAAAATTAAACTACGTTTCATCTACTCTATTGACTATCATGCTTTAGTTTTGTTTACCTTCGTAATGGACAGGAAAATTGGGTTCGAATAAAACATCCAGCGTCATATTAAAGGATGAACATACCTTACACTCTGTCTCTAGATACACACAGAGTAATTCCTTACACTCTGTCTTTAGAGACACAGAGTAATTCCTTACACTCTGTCTCTAGATACACATAGAGTAATTCCTTACACTCTATCTCTAGATACACACAGAGTAATTCCTTACACTCTGTCTTTAGAGACACAGAGTAATTCCTTACACTCTATCTCTAGATACACACAGAGTAATTCCTTACACTCTGTCTTTAGAGACACAGAGTAATTCCTTACACTCTGTCTCTAGATACACATAGAGTAATTCCTTACACTATATCTCTAGATACACATAGAGTAATTCCTTACACTATATCTCTAGATACACATAGAGTAATTCATTAGACTCGGTCTATAGACACATAGAGTAATTCGTTACACTCTGTCTCTAGATGCACACAGAGTAATTTCTTAGACTCTGTCTCTAGATACACATAGTGTAATTCCTTAGACTCTGTCTCTAGATACACATAGAATAATGTTTATCACACAGGATTATAAATGTCAGATTTGTTTCTTAATAAACTGGCTTCATTTCAAGGCATTATGTCTTTATATATTGGCTGTATTCTCAGGCATTATGTCTTTATATATTGGCTGTATTCTCAGGCATTATGTCTTTATATATTGGCTGTATTCCCAGGCATTATGTCTTTATATATTGGCTGTATTCCCAGGCATTATATCTTTATATATTGGCTGTATTCTCAGGCATTATGTCTTTATATATTGGCTGTATTCCCAGGCATTATGTCTTTATATATTGGCTGTATTCCCAGGCATTATATCTTTATATATTGGCTGTATTCTCAGGCATTATGTCTTTATATATTGGCTGTATTCCCAGACATTATGTCTTTATTTATTGGCTGTATTCTCAGACATTATGTCTTTATATATTGGCTGTATTCTCAGACATTATGTCTTTATATATTGGCTGTATTCCCAGACATTATGTCTTTATATATTGGCTGTATTCCCAGACATTATGTCTTTATATATTGGCTGTATTCCCAGACATTATGTATTTATATATTGGCTGTATTCCCAGTCATTATGTCTTTATATATTGGCTGTATTCCCAGACATTATGTCTTTATATATTGGCTGTATTCCCAGACATTATGTCTTTATATATTGGCTGTATTCCCAGACATTATGTCTTTATATATTGGCTGTATTCCCAGACATTATGTCTTTATATATTGGCTTTAAACGCAGACATTTTGTACTTTGTTATTGCAATCATCTTGACTTTATGTACTGTCTACATTATGTCAATTCATCGCATGCAGTCTGTCTACATTATGTCAATTCATCGCGTGCAGTCATTAGGACTTAAAAGTGCTATGACTTAATGTCCTAGCATCACGTGCAGTCATTAGGACTTAAAAAGTGCTGTGACTTAATGGTGTGGCTTGGTGGCACCACACGGCACAACAAAGTGAACATTTAAAAAAAAAAACTAGGACAGAAACAATATTGAAAGATTGTGTTGGTGAGACGGGGTGTTGAAAGGGGTGGGTAGGGATGGAGAGAGAGTTGGCTGAAAGCGAACTGGACAATTATTCCACAGATCATAAACACGCCTAAAAAAAAGAGCCACACTAAAAGAAACTATTGCTGTTGAATTGATCTTCGCCATGCTTAGCAGACGACAAGCGGCGGTCTCTCTTTGATTCTTTCATGCCAGTCAATCGTCACGGATGAGATGATGTCGTCACAGGCGCTCGCTAAGTGCGACAAATTGGTAGCACACATACACACACACACATACACATACATAGCTACATACACACACATAGATATGCACACTGCACTAGCCCATGAACTAGATAGCCTACCCTTGACTAAGTTGGTGACCCGTGGGAGGTGGGGAAAACCGTTGAGGAAATGTGTTTGACTTGTTTTGTATCCAAGTCCGACAATCTACTTTCTGGTTAACCCAATGGTCAGTTTAGAATAAATGGGGACAGACTGAATATTTCACCAAACATACTCTTCATGTAACAATGATTACACCAGCAGACACTAATACACTCGCATTTATATTGAACGTCGAGTTTATGAATTTGTACGATAATATATTTAGTGAATCACATTTATCATGTCTATTTTTTATATTTTTCGATCAATATAATGATAACACATCTAGTCTATGATTTTACATCTTCTGAAACGCGGAAATAGACAGACTTCTGGGTTGAAGATTACAAAAATACAACTGGTAATGTGTGAATGGCGTCATACAAATACATGTTGTTTTAACTCGAGGACGTGATTATGAATAAGAATTAAATTATGAAATGACTTGGCAGTTGGTGTGTGTGTGTGTGTAATCAGAGGGGTCCCAGTTGACAGGGGCTCTAGAATCAATTTGTAGCAGCCCTGATATATCGAACCGCAAAGACGCAACACAATTTTGTACTGACAAGGGGAATAAAACAAGAATCAAAATATATAATTAAGTAGCATACAGTTTGAAGCTACCATTCCATTAATGCTAAAACTATATTGATTGAAATCTAAACTAAATCAATTATTTCCTTTTTATATCCCATCAGTGTGTAGAATGTAGACCTCACCTGTTTCTAGCCTACAGTATAATGAGGGATTGTGAGAATAGACCATTGCCCAGTCGTCTTTACTTCCCCAAATAATGTCAGATACCATTCTTAAGCTAGATGTAGCTTCAACAAGACTTAACAGATACAAATGACTCCCCTGGGTTTGAACCCGGGACCCTCAGGTCGACAGTCGTCCTTCTACGCCGTACGACCATGTGCCAATTTATGTTACTCTTCTATTCATGTAAGGATGAGAAGTTCCAATACCGAGACGTAAAACGCTGGAGGGACTTTTTGTTTTCCCCCATTCTGCAGCCACACCAGTTGTCATGAATGCACAACAGGATACATAGGTCAGAGGCCTAGACAGTGGCGCAACGGGGGGGGGGGCATTTGCCCCCTCCGAAATAAAAAAAATTAAAAGATTAGACCAAAATTTGTTTAAAATAAAATACAAATATATAAATAGTGTGATTTTTTAATACAAGTGATTTTTTTGCCCCCCCCCCCCCCTGAAAGTTTGGTCTAGTTGCGCCTCTGGGCGTAGATGTGATCCAACTCTTCGCCACTGACTCATAATTCAAGTTGTTAGTATTGTTATCTAGAAATATGGACAATTAGCGCGTAAAGTAGAAATCAACGTGTATGTATAAAACTAAGCTTGCACCTGTACTAAGTGTGTATATGTACTAACTAAGCGTGTATATGTACTAACTAAGCGTGTATATGTACTAACTAAGCGTGTATCTGTACTAACTAAGCGTGTATCTGTACTAACTAAGCGTGTATCTGTACTAACTAATCGTGTATATGTACTAACTAAGCGTGTATCTGTACTAACTAAGCGTGTATATGTACTAACTAAGCGTGTATCTGTACTAACTAAGCGTGTATCTGTACTAACAAAGCGTGTATCTGTACTAACTAAGCGTGTATATGTACTAACTAAGCGTGTATCTGTACTAACTAAGCGTGTATCTGTACTAACTAAGCGTGTATCTGTACTAACTTAGCGTGTATCTGTACTAACTAAGCATGTATCTGTACTAACTAAGCGTGTATCTGTACTAACTAAGCGTGTATCTGCACTAACTAAGCGTGTATATGTACAATATAGTTGTGACACGTCGGAAATAAGGCCATAAGTATTCGTAAGGAGATAATTACTAAGAGAGTCCGGCATGATTGAATAATAGTTTAGTATTTTATTCAGGTATACAGAACATTTCAAATGTATTTAAAGGTCCTAGAATGGACCTAGAAAAAAGTCGCTGTCTTAGAATCATATTTAATAGTAGTTTCTTATTAAAAGGGTCAAAACCGTTACCTCCAATGAACAGCATCGCCAAGACTGGGAAGTGTACAGTGATCAAAGGAACAGCCAAGACTGGCAAGTGTACATGATCAAAGGAACAGCCAAGACTGGCAAGTGTACAGTGATCAAAGGAACAGCCAAGACTGGCAAGTGTACAGTGATCAAAGGAACAGCCAGGACTGGCAAGTGTACAGTGATCAAAGGAACAGCCAAGACTGGCAAGTGTACAGTGATCAAAGGAACAGCCAAGACTGGCAAGTGTACAGTGATCAAAGGAACAGCCAGGACTGGCAAGTGTGCAGTAATCAAAGGAACAGCCAGGACTGGCAAGTGTACAGTGATCAAAGAAACAGCCAGGACTGGCAAGTGTACAGTGATCAAAGGAACAGCCAAGACTGGCAAGTGTACATGATCAAAGGAACAGCCAAGACTGGCAAGTGTACAGTGATCAAAGGAACAGCCAAGACTGGCAAGTGTACAGTGATCAAAGGAACAGCCAGGACTGGCAAGTGTACAGTGATCAAAGGAACAGCCAAGACTGGCAAGTGTACAGTGATCAAAGGAACAGCCAAGACTGGCAAGTGTGCAGTGATCAAAGGAACAGCCAGGACTGGCAAGTGTGCAGTAATCAAAGGAACAGCCAGGACTGGCAAGTGTACAGTGATCAAAGAAACAGCCAGGACTGGCAAGTGTACAGTGATCAAAGGAACAGCCAAGACTGGCAAGTGTACATGATCAAAGGAACAGCCAAGACTGGCAAGTGTACAGTGATCAAAGGAACAGCCAAGACTGGCAAGTGTACAGTGATCAAAGGAACAGCCAGGACTGGCAAGTGTACAGTGATCAAAGGAACAGCCAAGACTGGCAAGTGTACAGTGATCAAAGGAACAGCCAAGACTGGCAAGTGTACAGTGATCAAAGGAACAGCCAGGAGCCCAAAGTCGATGGGTACTACAAGTCACGTGATCTCAACATTTAGAGCAAAGTCTTTTTTTGTATAGTTTTATTTAACTATCTATATGTTTATCCACATGCATGCGTCTCCTATTCTATCTATCTACTTACCTTTATATCTATCTTTATATCTAACTTTATACCTATTGATAAATATCTATTTACGTATCCATTTATATCTATCTATTTACAAATATATATCTTTAGACCATTCTATTTATAAATGTGTATCTATTTATGTATCTATTTATATCTGTATGTCTATCTATATACCTATCTATTAATAAATGTCAATCTATTTACGTATCTCACTACATATTACATTGTCTATACCTATCTGTATCTTAAAATTGTGTTATTCTATTTATATGATAAACTTTATACCTAAAACGTAAAGGATTATATATTTACGGCTGTTTATTAAATATGTGTTTCATTCAATGACAAACAACAAGTAAAATCAAACACTGAACTGTTATTGCCCAGTTCATGTGTGTATTAATTGTCAGAACTACATTATTTGTCTCTGTACACAAGTAAACCTAAAAATCAACACACTTCCCATCAATATCTCACTATTTATTACGAATACCTCATTTGAATTCACAAGGCTTTATGGTATAAAAGGTAGAATTAAGGGAAAAGCTTTCAATGAAACAAGATCAAACCAAATCCTGCCTGCTATCGCGTCAAGCATCTCTGCTGTAGATTTCTTTTATCGTCTGCTGTCGCTTTTATTCATCTTTATACATTTTTTTTTCGTCGTATGTGTTTGTGCCAGGAAGGTAAGTGAGAATAAATGAAATTGGTAAATGGATTATGTCTCAGGTTGGAACGTGGTCCTCAAATCTCGCAAAAAGCTGAGAACCACTCTGGCCTTTTCCATTCACTCAATAGGATTGTCGGGTTTAATGCTATGCAGTTATTGGAACTAGAAAAAAACGTTTCATTTAACAATAAACTACGCGGCAATCATCAGCTATCTGCTAAAACGTCAAATGTTTCAACGCTAAGCTGGCACAAAAGGTAAGTTCTTATGGTATAAATTGCCATTATGCCAGGATTTTTCTCAAGGAAATGATCAAAAGCGATTTTTTTTCTATTAATATTGTTTGATTTGCTTTAAGTGATCACATTAAGAGCAATCTGCAGAGGCACAATATTGAAAGAAAAATAAAATATAACAAAAACTTTCTTTTATTTGATCTGTATTGAGACAGCCTAAATCTTTCAATTATATCAAGTTAAAACGAACCATTAAAAATTTCAAGGAAATTGACAGCGATATGAAATTTTTAGGTAAATAATAAACGTCTCTTTGATTTAGCAAATTATAAACATTGGGCCTACCACACGACACATGGGAACAAGTAATGTTAGCAAATTATAAACATTGGGCCTACCACACGACACATGGGAACAAGTAATATTCAGGGGCGTGCATTGGTCCATTTCATGATTACCAACCATTTATAACATATCATTTACGTGGTTGTATGGCTTGGTGGGGCGGGGCGTAACGAGGGATGGGGACATGACGTGGTGTTGTTAAGTCATCTGAGGTAACACGCATGTATGTGTGTGGGCGTCAGTGTGTGTGTGTGGGGGGGTTATGATATGCAATACGTAGTAGTATGAATGTATTGATACATACGTTTGGTCTGTTAAATCCGCCTCTGTGGACACTATTTTGTTAAACTGGTACGGTCGGACATTGTATTTTTCATTCATAAGTCACTGCATTGAATACATATCAAATAATGACTTTAAATATGCCGCCAATTATGTTATTTTATGAGTGTAGCAACTAAATATTGATACACAGTAACACAAATATTACGGCTTTCGGAATTGTCAGTTAAAATTGACAATGGACATTCAATATAGTTTTTATTCTTCGGCCCATGTGTCAGGAATCTCCATATATATATAATATATATATATCGTATCAATGTACCAACTTTTAAAATGCGGTGTCATTGTATATTGAGTGTAATTGATACATTTCACATCCATTCTAATTAACCTACACAATATTGAAGGTCAAGGCTATACATGCTTATAAATTCTAGAACTATTTATTAGCTGTTCACAAAAAATGGTGAAAAAAAAAAATTAAGTTATAATAGTGGGAATTAAATTATTTATCGTGAAATATTTTTGTTTGAAATGAAGTATTTTGTATTGTTGCTTTTTGTTTACAAGTTCTAAGGATGAGCGTAGCGCTTGTAAAACAACAACATTGTGTTGCCCATAACAGTATTATATTTTCTAAATAAAACAACAACATTGTGTTGCCCATAACAGTATTATATTTTCTAAATAAAACAACAACATTGTGTTGCCCATAACAGTATTATATTTTCTAAATAAAACAACAACATTGTGTTGCCCATAACAGTATTATATTTTCGAAATAAAACAACAACATTGTGTTGCCCATAACAGTATATATTTTCGAAATAAAACAACAACATTGTGTTGCCCATAACAGTATTATATTTTCGAAATAAAACAACAACATTGTGTTGCCCATAACAGTATTATATTTTCTAAATGAAACTAAAGCTTCCCTTCTAGTTGATCTCCAGCATCAAAACGTGTCCTGACGGGTCTTTCATACAAATCAAAGTTAAGACGTTTGATGTGGCCAGATTTTAAAAAAGAAATGCCCCCCCCCTTCCTGTCCCATCATACCGAGCAGTTCCGGATATTTTCGTCGGTTATTTTTTAACACTTCCCTGTTGAATTATTGGACGCGTATTATTGAGTGGCTCGGTAGCGGTGAGTTTATATCTCCATCCGAACATCATAGGTTCGAGTCTAAGTCAGATTTAGTTTAAATGTGACGGGTTAGAGTTCCAATGACGCCATTGATCACACAGATCACAGTCCTGCAGTTATTTAAGTCCATTTATTTATTCAAATCCTAGAACGTGTGTGACTTGTTTCTCCTGGCTCTATCAACCACGAATGGGACTGTGAACAAACATAGCCTTACAAATTCACACTAAAACACCCACATATATAGATATAAACACACACACACACATATTAAAAGATGCAAAGACTAGAGGCGGCCTTAGCATTACAGCACGGGGAGGGGGGGGGGGCTAGGACAGTGTAATAGGGTTAATAATGGCACACATTACAGTTTTAAACAGTTTGTAAAATGGAAGGTCTAAGCAAAGTATCAAGATAAAAACACAATAGTAAACAATCAATTAATAATTTGTTTCAACGACCTTGGAAAATAAAGAAAATGTGTATAGAAAAGGGTGGGGAGGGGACTTAATGGTCCTGGGTTCGATCCTCAGTGACAACCTAGGGAATTTTACACGAAACGCTCCTATCACGAGGCTGTCACCCTAGTTCCTAGACGCCATTCCGAAAGGCTGCAGCCACAAACACATAAGCGCACACACACACACACATACACACAATGATACAAACTGGCATAAAGAGACAAACACATAGACCCACACAACGAAACATACACTCACACAAACACACAGGCACTCAAACACACTCGCACACAAAGATACAGACACGCTCTATGAAGATGGGTTTCTATAGGAGCGACCTTCCCTGCTGAGAAGGAAAACATCAGAAATTGATTAGAAAAGAAGAAAGCGAATGGGGAGAAAATATTAATAATAAAAAGAAAACACATGACAATATGGCGAGAGGAAAAGAATCGGACTCTTTTGCCAAGGAAAATTTAAACAATTAAATTATTATCATTAATTGAGCAACAGGCGCAAACTAAACTGGACAGTGCTGTCAACAAGATGACAATTGGAAAATACATGTTCGAACTACGTGCAGTTTGTATTGTTGGGTTTTAAATTATAGTGGATGTTGAGGAATTCTGTTCCCTAATTTAAATGATTATATTTAACTTCTTGTTTACAGTGTATACTGTCGTCGGTGTTGTATCTTCGTCGTACTGTCATCTGTTGAATTCGTTGTTTTGTTTGTACGTTATATAACAGTTTTATATTATACGTTATATGGCAGTTTTATATTATACGTACATATTCAAGAATTTACTAGTCCCTGTATCTGTTTTATAACGCGCTTTTGTATAAACTTCTATGTAGATCTGAAAGGACGCGATCAGTTTGACCTATAACCTATTCTAATGTAAAAAAAAAATATGGTATGAGAGTTCTACGATGTAATTTAAGAAGTATCGTGAAATGTGAACTCTATTACGTCATTAAGAGTGGCAGCTAGTCAGCAGTAAGTAAAAATGGTTGATTCAAATATTTATTTACAACTACATTGGAAGAACTTAACATTTTAAACATTTTCTGCTATAAAACGTAATACAATCTCTAACTTTTTTTTTAAAACTGTAAAAGGACAAAAAATATTTTTACAAGTAAAGATAAAACAATAACCATGAAAAATGAATGTGTTAGACAATGTAATTTATTCCGATACAATGTCAAACTTATTTGTATATATGTTAATACTGTATATTTTTATAGGAAATCGGGGGGAAAAAAGGAGCAGCTTAATGAAAGATATGTTAACACTGGAGACACTTTTTGTCTCACATTAAAAATAATGTAGTCCAGTGTTTCTCAAAGTGTGCTACGCGTACACCAGGGGATACGCGGAATGTTGGCGGGGGTGCGCGATGCACCGGGCTGAGACACTGCCCCCTGAATCTATGACGATGGCAGTGGCTGAGAACAACAAGCACGGCTAAATCACAACAATGAATTCAGGGGAAACCATCACAGTAGAAAAAAACAATATAAGCAAGTTGTTGTTTTTTTTATTAATTCTTTTTTTTTTTTTTAAAGGGGGTAAAAATGTGTCAAAAGTTTGGGAAACACTTATGTAGCCCAATTTTAAAAAGCTTCCAGATTTACTAAGAACTATTTGAAGTGTGTGCCAACTAGGTCTACATTTATAACCTAATTATAACCGTATTATTTATTCCAACAGCTGTATTTTCTAAATAAAAATGTTGATAATTTGTTCATCCATTTCGTTAACCCCCCCCCCCGGCCATGTATTATTTAGGTCAAGCTCGCAACCCCACTCACTACCTCCGACGAAAAATTCCTTCCTCTGGTTAACCTGGTGCGCCTGTAGACAGACGGTTTACAAATATCTTTAAAGATGGGACATTTTGAACAAACTAATTATAAACAAATGTATCACGTGATCTGACACTCGATCTACATGTTGAATGAAAGAGGTGGTGGATAGATAGCAGGCTTGACGTCACTTACAGATGTAACAATAGTAATCACTGACCTGTATGTGGCATCAGTGAGTCTCACAAACTTGAAATGTGACACTTGGCCAAATGAACAGCCTGAACTGTGAAAACGAAAAAAAAAATGTACTTATTTTTATGAAAATGTATTGGAATGTGTATGGGGGTGAATTATGGCAACAAATTACATAAGGAAAAGTCTATAAATAGTTTTTAAAATGGTTTAGGTCTAAACAAAGTGTAATGATAAAAATACAAAAGTAAACATTCAACTGATAATTTTTTTTCAATTAACTTATTAGAGTGGAAAATGATTAAGAAAATGTGTATAGAAAACTGGGGGACGGGGGGGGGGGCTTTAAGGGTCCTGGGTTCGATCCTCAGTGACAACCAACGGAAATCATCTGTCCCGGGGCCTATATTTGGTTAGGGGGCCTATATTTGGTAAGGGGGCCTATATTAAGTTAGGAGGACTATATTTGGTTAGGGGGCCTATATTTGGTTAGGAGGACTATATTTGGTTAGGGGGCCTATATTTGGTTAGGGGGCCTATATTTGGTTAGGAGGACTATATTTGGTTAGGGGGCCTATATTTGGTTAGGGGGCCTATATTTGGTTAGGGGGCCTATATTTGGTTAGGGGGCCTATATTTGGTTAGGAGGACTATATTTGGTTAGGGGGCCTATATTTGGTTAGGGGGCCTATATTTGGTTAGGGGGACTTTATTTATTGAATTATTTTGCAGGAAATTGAAGGAGCAAAGGATTTATATTCAAACATTTACGTGAAGGGATGTGTCTGGAAGGGGTGTGTCTTGATGGGGTGTGTCTGGTCTAGAGAAGAAACGATTGAGTGAAGTAAAATAAAATGTATCGTTAAAATGTGGGCACAACAAACAAGCAGTCCAAGACAATGTGGAATCAATGCATCTGTTAGTTCTAGTCTGTATCCAAGACAATGTGGAATCAATGCAACTGTTAGATCTAGTCTGTATCCAAGACAATGTGGAATCAATGCAACTGTTAGATCTAGTCTGTATCCAAGACAATGTGGAATCAATGCATCTGTTAGTTCTAGTCTGTATCCAAGACAATGTGGAATCAATGCAACTGTTAGATCTAGTCTGTATCCAAGACAATGTGGAATCAATGCAACTGTTAGATCTAGTCTGTATCCAAGACAATGTGGAATCAATGCATCTGTTAGATCTAGTCTGTATCCAATACAATGTGGAATCAATGCAACTGTTAGATCTAGTCTGTATCCAAGACAATGTGGAATCAATGCATCTGTTAGATCTAGTATGTATCCAATACAATGTGGAATCAATGCAACTGTTAGATCTAGTCTGTATCCAAGACAATGTGGAATCAATGCATCTGTTAGATCTAGTCTGTATCCAATACAATGTGGAATCAATGCAACTGTTAGATCTAGTCTGTATCCAAGACAATGTGGAATCAATGCAACTGTTAGATCTAGTCTTATACAGAAACATCAATTGCACCATACATAGTAGGTTGCATACAAAGTGTAAAAGAAATAGAGAAATAATTGTTTTAATTTTAGAAAAACATATTTACTGGGCCCTCTTGGTTCAATTTATCCTCCTCTGTGGGGCTTCAAAAGCCCCGTGTCCTCTTTAACAAGACCTGTGATCTCTGCACATAGTACTGTCTAATAATAATGTTAACATGAAAACATAGTTAGCTCAGTTGACTCCTTTATTTACATATATATATATATATATATATATATATATATATATATATATATACATACACATGTATACCAAAATAGACAGTCGAGTAAACGTTAGTAATGTTTAAAAAATTATAAACTACATGTACTTTAAAATAAAGACATGCGACTTAACACTGATAACTTATGTTTTTATTTCAAGTTCAAATGAGATAAACGTTGTGGTGACTTGGTGGCCTGGTCGGACTGACCAATGGCTAATAAGGCAATAACCTTAGGCCCTGAACAAAAACTGGCCCTCATTTATCACTTTGTGAGCCCGATTGACGTGTTGTAGTATATGTGTTGGGGCCCGGCGTGTCCAGTCACTCGGCTACGATTGACGTGTTGTAGTATATGTGTTGGGGCCCGGCGTGTCCAGTCATTCGGCTACGATTGACGTGTTGTAGTATATGTGTTGGGGCCCGGCGTGTCCAGTCACTCGGCTACGATTGACGTGTTGTAGTATATGTGTTGGGGCCCGGCGTGTCCAGTCATTCGGCTACGATTGACGTGTTGTAGTATATGTGTTGGGGCCCGGCGTGTCCAGTCACTCGGCTGCGATTGACGTGTATATGTGTTGGGGCCCGGCGTGTCCAGTCACTCGGCTACGATTGACGTGTTGTAGTATATGTGTTGGGGCCCGGCGTGTCCAGTCACTCGGCTACGATTGACGTGTTGTAGTATATGTGTTGGGGCCCGGCGTGTCCAGTCACTCGGCTACGATTGACGTGTTGTAGTATATGTGTTGGGGTCCGGCGTGTCCAGTCACTCGGCTACGATTGACGTGTTGTAGTATATGTGTTGGGGCCCGGCGTGTCCAGTCATTCGGCTACGATTGACGTGTTGTAGTATATGTGTTGGGGCCCGGCGTGTCCAGTCACTCGGCTACGATTGACGTGTATATGTGTTGGGGCCCGGCGTGTCCAGTCACTCGGCTACGATTGACGTGTTGTAGTATATGTGTTGGGGCCCAGCGTGTCCAGTCACTCGGCTACGATTGACGTGTTGTAGTATATGTGTTGGGGCCCGGCGTGTCCAGTCATCCGGCTACGATTGACGTGTTGTAGTATATGTGTTGGGGCCCGGCGTGTCCAGTCACTCGGCTACGATTGACGTGTATATGTGTTGGGGCCCGGCGTGTCCAGTCACTCGGCTACGATTGACCTGTTGTAGTATATGTGTTGGGGCCCGGCGTGTCCAGTCACTCGGCTACGATTGACGTGTTGTAGTATATGTGTTGGGGCCCGGTGTGTCCAGTCACTCGGCTACGATTGACGTGTTGTAGTATATGTGTTGGGGCCCGGCGTGTCCAGTCATTCGGCTACGACTGACGTGTTGTAGTATATGTGTTGGGGCCCGGCGTGTCCAGTCACTCGGCTACGATTGACGTGTATATGTGTTGGGGCCCGGCGTGTCCAGTCACTCGGCTACGATTGACGTGTTGTAGTATATGTGTTGGGGCCCGGCGTGTCCAGTCATTCGGCTACGATTGACGTGTTGTAGTATATGTGTTGGGGCCCGGCGTGTCCAGTCACTCGGCTACGATTGACGTGTATATGTGTTGGGGCCCGGCGTGTCCAGTCACTCGGCTACGATTGACCTGTTGTAGTATATGTGTTGGGGCCCGGCGTGTCCAGTCATTCGGCTACGATTGACGTGTTGGGGCGCAGCTATAATGGGGATATATAAAAAAGGGTAACTTATAAAAAAAAAAAAGATGAAGTGTAGAATTCATCTGTTTCTATAACCTCGGCATATGAAGGGATTGTGTGGTTAGCACAACGCCCAGCCGCCTTTACTCCCCCAACTTAATGTCAGGTACCCATTTAAAGCTGGGTGGACTTGGGGACTATCACCAGGGCCTGAAAAAATCCCAAGGTTCTCACTGAGATTCGAACCCGGGACCCTCCGGTCGACGGTCGAGCGCTCTACACCGCATGACCACCCGTCCCCTTAGTGGCTTATGGTTCAACATATTTCATCCCTGAAATATTATCGATGGTAACAATTGTAGTCAATGTGGACGACAAATAGAATGCAACGGATTAAACCTCTTTGAAATACAAATACAGCTTTATCTAGCCGTAATACAAATACGGCTTTGTCTAGCCGTAATAAATATTGAGACGTCGAATGTTGTAATTAAAAACATCTACCCGAATATAAATGGATAATAAAATAGCGCCAACCATTGTGTGACGTTGTCTCGTGGAATTGAACTACGACGAACATTGAATGCAGATAGACTTGTAAATAGAACAATAACAACATAAAGGGGAACAGTTGTGAATTCTTAAGAGATCTCAATAGTCATCGATTGAACACGTTAGTTCTCATTGGGAGAGTTGTGTAGTGTCATTTCCACATCAGAACATATTATACCTGGATGCAACAACCCGAAACCACTGCCTGTATCGTATAACTGTAAATAAAATGAATATTGCATACAACAATACATCACTGCCTGTGTGATACAACTGTAAATATAATGAATATTGCATACAACAATACATCACTGCCTGTGTGATACAACTGTAAATATAATGAATACTGCAAACAATACATCACTGCCTGTGTGATACACCAATCTGAATGAAATACAGTACATCAGCCATGGGCAAACTACGTCCGCATGCCGTCAGTGTTTAATCCACTACAGGGAGGAAGTACGTCACTAAAGTGATCACGTTTACCTTTCATTTACATTAGTTTATGTCAACATACCATTTATCTGCTCCTGGTCCGGACAAATGTACGAACTCGGTGTGACCCACGGCTATAAATGTTTGCCACCCCTGCTGTATTTATCATTGATATTATTTCATAAATATTTCTTAATGTGAAACTGTTATAAGTATACCTATGTATTTTGTTCACTCATTATTTTTTTTAAAGAAGACACTAAACAAGGGTGAGAATACGGTGAACTGGTAATGGAGAAATTCACTCCCTTCTTGTGTAACAGAAGGCGATAACTTGAGACCGTTCATTTAGTGTCCAGCTAGAGTGTCCAAATCGGTCATCTCCGGTCATTTTTATTGCTACCGGAGAGTCTTTAATCCAGTAATGACCACTTCACACTGTGGTCAATATTAAAGGGACGCGCGAATGAAAGCCTGGCGTTGTCCGTGCATTTTTCTATGGTCAGTGAATGACTACCAAAGCTATTAAATACTATGTCCAGTGGGGCTGACTCGGTGGTCTTTGTGCAGCCTAAGAGTGTGACGTAATGAAGTGTGTTAATATGTCTTATTTTGTTTCAGTGCGTGCTCCAATGGTCATATTCCAAATGTCTGTGTCTATTTGTGTTTTATTTTTAACTGTGACAGACTAACGGGACAGAACATAACAAAATCTTTTTATGATAATTTGTGATTGATTAGGACTGTTTTTAAGATGGGGTACTTTAATACTTGTTTTACCAAAAAACTGTACATCAACCTTTTTTGGAGTACTTGTACTTGCACTTTGAGCATTTAAAAAAAAAATATTTTCTCACTTGTATGAACTTGTCTCAGTTGTCTGATCTTAGACAAAACTTTCTGTCAGGATTGAGTCTGTCTCATTTTATATGAATACAAGTTAATAATTTTACTGGTAGTAATTGGTACGATGTTAAAATGTTAAAAAAAAATAAAGAAGGCAGCAAGGGACTGAAGACTGTTATTTAAAGATAATGTTGTTTTAATGCTACACTACATGGTCAAACTGGTCAAACAGTTCCATCTATGGAAGGAAGGGTCGTTGTGGGTGGGGGGGGCAGACAATTTAATTATCGCATCCCTGTTTTAGTATGGTACTCTGGAAAACAGCCGTTCACATAGACAGCTACCCACCGTAACTGGGCATTAAATGACCAGTGGTTACTACATAACATGGGGTGACTCCACTGACAACAAAACAAAATGAACTTGTGAAAGACCTTAAGTGACCATCAAGGATGACGTGAGATCAGGTCAGCTGTCTTTACGACCGGTTACCTGCTGGTCAAATTGGGGTCTCCCATAGAGACCTAACACCAGCGTGACCAACAATAACGTAGCTCCGGTCAGCGATAATTTCTTTCACCGTGACGTTGATGGAAAAAAATGGACCGCGGAGGGGGGAAAAAAAAGAAAAAGTTGGAACCAAAATATTAAAATACGTCAGTGGGACAGAAAGAAAGATATATATATATATATATATAGATTGATAGATATAGGTAGATAGATAGATAGATAGATGGACAGATAGATAGATAGATAGATAGATAGATAGATAGATAGATAGATAGATAGATAGATAGATAGATAGATAGATAGATAGATAGATAGATAGATAGATAGATAGACAGACAGACAGACAGACAGACATACAGACAGACAGACATACAGACAGACAGACAGACAGACAGATAGATAGATAGATAGACAGATAGATAGATAGATAGAT
Organism: Bulinus truncatus; assembly: GCA_021962125.1. NCBI lineage: Eukaryota > Metazoa > Mollusca > Gastropoda > Planorbidae > Bulinus > Bulinus truncatus. Next base: position 3,392,877 of record JAGDYQ010000047.1, on the reverse strand, counting down.
AGATAGATAGATAGATAGATAGATAGATAGATAGATAGATAGATAGATAGATAGATAGATAGATAGATAGATAGATAGATAGATAGATAGATAGATAGATAGATGGGTATGTAGGTAGGTAGATGTTAGCTGCGGAGTATATGTTTTATGTATTCACAGCAATTAGGACTGGCTATCTCTAAACGGATTACCTGTTACATCATTTAGGATTTATGGTAAAAAAAAAACCAATAAAAGACAGATAGTTTACTGATGTAAACGATCTTTTCATGAATAATATTAATGTAAAAGTTATTTTCGTCTTTTTTAAAACTCGAAATTGAGCGTAACCAAAATAGATTTAAACTTCAATACATAATTTTTATGAACATTTTGAAAGCAAAACTCTGTACAACAAATTCGTTTGTATTGTCCTAGGTCGAGAATAGTCTATTGTGTTTGTTGTCCGCGTGAGGGAATAGTACTGACTGCAATAGACTAACACTGTGATTTTATTTATTTTTTAAAATATCTTTATGTTTAGTTGTGGTTCGTTGTTTTCTTTGTTTGCTTTTGAAACTCATTAAATCAAACTAGACCATCATTTACATCAAACTAGACCATCATTTACATCAAACCAGACCATCGGTTACATCAAACTAGACCATTGTTTATATCAAACTAAACCACATTGTTTATATCAAACTAGACCATCATTTACATCAAACTAGACCATCATTTACACCAAACTAGACCATCATTCACATCAAACTAGACCATTGCTTATATCAAACTGGACCACCATTTACACCAAACTAGACTATAGTTTATATCAAACTAGACCATCATTTACATCAAATTAGACCATTATTTATATCAAACTTAACCACAATTTTCATCAAATTAGACTGTTGTGTATAACGATCAAATAATGTTCGCTCTTCTCGATTTTCACTGTAGTTGTGGCCACATGAATGTGTCGTCCAGTCACGTGTGCTTTAGTAACCCCCCCCCAACATTATCACATACACACACATCCAGAGTTTACTGGACATGGAATCTCTTGGACTCAGTGGTCAGTTAAAGAAAACTTGAGAAAAAAAAACTATTTTCATCCATAGTCATTGCCAGCTGGTAGAAGTGGTGGAAGGGGTGACACAGATCGGTCATAAAGTTTACCAACTGGTCACTTGGTGTCTGTTTTAAAAAACGATCTTTATCAAAGGATAGAAGGGCAGGAACAAAATAATGAAGGTTTGGGGGGGGGGGGGGAGAACAAGGAAGCAGAAGGAAAAGATGACCGTTTAAGTGCTGGTGATGGTCACTGGTCAGCCAGCAGTCCTCTGTAATTAACCACCGCTGAAGTGACAAAAGAAAGATGTTGCCCTAGATTTGTGTGGCGGTTATTTGAAGCGGAAGAAGAGGCTCCGATAGGCGCAATGATATCTTGAGATAAGAAACAAACACACAAAAACAAAACAAACAACTCAATTGACAGCATCCGAGCTTCATTTACATATTTGATTTGACCGACGTGAGCCCAATGTTACCCGAGAAAACTGTCAAAGTTTAGATGACTTGACAAGTACAGCAATGTTGAGGTTGGCAAGTACAGCAATGTTGAGGTTGACAAGTACAGCAATGTTGAGGTTGACAAGTACAGCCATGTTGAGGTTGGCAAGTACAGCAATGTTGAGGTTGACAAGTACAGCAATGTTGAGGTTGACAAGTACAGCAATGTTGAGGTTGACAAGTACAGCAATGTTAAAGGATGGCAAGTACAGCAATGTTGAGGATGGCAAGTACAGCAATGTTGAGGTTGACAAGTACAGCAATGTTGAGGTTGACAAGTACAACAATGTTGAGGTTGACAAGTACAGCAATGTTGAGGTTGACAAGTACAGCAATGTTGAGGTTGACAAGTACAGCAATGTTGAGGTTGACAAGTACAGCAATGTTGAGGTTGACAAGTACAGCAATGTTGAGGTTGACAAGTACAGCAATGTTGAGTTTGACAAGTACAGCAATGTTGAGGTTGACAAGTACAGCAATGTTGAGGTTGACAAGTACAGCAATGATGAGGTTGAT